>CAMOHE010052655.1:0-26260 GCA_946598075.1 Artocarpus hirsutus | reverse complement strand
TACACCCCCCCCCCCCCCCAAAAAAAAAAAAAAAAAAAAGGGTCTTAGATAATATAAATGAGGTTCTACTATTTGGGATGATGGGATCGAAATTTGGCAAAAGGAAACGCACGAATTGAGAAGATATTAATCAATATATATATATATATACACACACACACACACACACATATGTTTTAACTGGAAGATGACCACATAATCAAAAAGGCATTTGAAATAGAGAGGGAAACATAATCGATATGCCCTTGAAAAACTTGATATTTATAATGCCACCTTTGCATTATCCTCAGAAGGGTCTTTTTCATAAGCTTATATTATTCTCAAAACAGACAACTAATTGACAAGAAAGAGCAACTATTACTTTGCATTACGAAATCACACGGGGCTCCTTTTTCTCTTGTCCATGTTCTAATACCACATTGCAAGAAAACTATGTGCCATAATATTATAGGCTCTCATATATATTTAGAAATATGTTGTAACCTCAATCCACGTATTCTATTGGGGTACCATCATCCTTTATCTGTGAATATATATATATATATATATATAGAGAGAGAGAGAGAGAGAGAATATACTAGAATATTAGAGCTAGATACAGTCACATCTTACTTTTTTATAATTTACAAAACCACTTAAAAATGAATCCTAGTGTTGGAATTCTATAGTTGAAGTAACTTTCCTAATTTAGAATAAAAAGTATTGGAAAAGTATAAACAAGTTATGTATTACTTGTCCAGTCCAGAGAATCAGGGTCAAAGTCTATGTATCGTTGTTTTGATTTCGTTAATTGCTGATCTCAGTTCAAAGCAAAAGAAGTTTGATCATTTTTAGTGTCATTATTGCAAAGACTTAATTTTTATACAAGCTTTTGGTCCCTTTTTTTTTCCATCTTAGCGACTAATATCTGTTTAATATGAAGATTAGTTATTGATCATTAATTAACACACTTTTGTTGCGGTAAGGGTTACTTTAGGTCTTGCTTTCTAAACTATTGATATCTTATTGAGTAAATTTTGTACTTTTAAAGAATTTTTAGTTTCCAACGGTATGGCGACCAAGGAGTAAATATGAACTTTATAAATTTTTTTATGTTTTCTTTTGTTTTAGTTCCATATCCGACCTTATAATTAAGTTATCTCATGACTTTATTTCCCCAAACTTTTGTAGCAAACACAACCTACAACACTCTAATGCCAATACATTGCAAGTATTTAATATTGTAATTAGTTTCTTGCTTTGTGGCCATTATTTGAGAGTGCAATAGTGCTTGATAGTTATCTATCCAAGATTTTCATCACTAAGGGGAATGGTACAAGCAAAGTGTGGAGTAAAAGAATTGGGAAGAAAACAATCCACATTGTTTTGGCCTAGAGGACTGAAATCTAATTGGTCATGGAAATCACTTGAGATGACCTTAATGTATCCTACTCAATTGGCCCATTAATGCAAGTTGGGAACACAAGCACATGGTTTCCTCATGAGTTAAATCACAACTAAACTTAATTATCTTGTCACAAAGCAATGAGTGATAGAGGGTGATGGAAACTTGAGCATATCATGACATTTGCTTACTATATGTGGACGCTTAAGATCTCAATAACAATCATTAATAAGTTAAACCATCCTATTCAATCGTTACTAATCCCATAAAATATCAATTTTTAGTGTGTTTTTAGCAAGGCATAAAGTGAACTTAAGAGGGTATTTTTCTTTTTTTTTCTTTTTTGGTAGCCTTTTTGATTTGTGTGTGTGAAGTTTCAAAAGAGAGGAATTAAGAGAATTGATGCAAATGACATGGGAGTTGGGGGGAATTGACTTTAACAATAAGGCAACATTATAAGAAAGGTGTTTGAAAACCCATTTAACCCCATCAATTATCAAAAGCTTTGTCTGGTTGAAATGCTCTCTTTGTGCCCCATCTTTGAAATAATTACATCTTAGCTTTTGCTTTATAGTGGGAAATGATAGTCAACTTTCTTGCCTCATTTACATCATTACTTTTAATTTTGGGAGAGTGCCTCTGCCCTTAAATGAACTGTTTGAGATTCTAAATGGAGGGCTGCACATAACAGATTTTGATTAAAGGTGTCTAATCAATTTCATAAAAAGGAGGACATGTACAAAGGAAAAAAAAAAAAAAAAGGAAGATGTAAGGGGCAGACATTTCAATATCTAATCCATCATATTAATTTGGGACAAATAAACATTTCTTAGAGCATCTCAACCACCAAAAGAAAAACAATAATAATTGTAATAATTTTTCTTCCCCTTAATTGTGCCTCTTATATATCATAATATTTCTGAGAGAATTATAATACATCTTGAAATTTTAAACATAAATGCCTTCCATCTTTCAACTCTTGTTTTGGTAAGGAAAAATGATCACAACTATTGAGAAAAAAAAATACTACCCAACGTAAAATTCACTTTGCGTGACATTGGAAACGGAGGTAATAATAATAAGTTTGGTTGAACTGAAGTTTAGAACGTAGATTCTATAATTTATAGAGATTTTTTTGATATTAAACCGTTAATAGTACATATTTATTTTTTAACTATTGAATCCGGAGAAAAATGTAAATTTTACTAGATATAATATAGTTTGAAAACGTACACTTCCATATGCGTTCTATCTGGAGGACCCTAAATCTACAACTGCAAGTTTGTGTATGCAACTGAACTGCTTAAAGAAAGCTAATTAATTACTAGAGGGAAACCTATTCTCGGAATTGTACTTCCAGTGCTGTTTAACAGAATATCATGAAAGCTCATGATTAAGTCTAAGAAACTAATTTAACCTTTCTTTCTTTTTTTCTTTGTTTTTTCTTTTTGTAACCCATGTCGTCACTCTATTTGCTCTATCTAAGATTGTTAGAACCACAAGAAATATCAGCAAACCCCACTTCATTACACGGGAAAAAAAGAAGGGGTTTTTCAAAATGAAAAAGTGTTAGATTTATTAATATTATCCTCCTTAGTGAAAGGAGCAGTCTCTAACAATTTCAAAATTGCTAAATGTTTTATCTCTAAGACTCCACTTAAATTTCCCTTCACCCTACCATCAAGAAGAAAGAGTGTCCAAAAAGGGCTCTGTCGATTGAGACGATTAGTTTGGATAAGATTGTTCCCGAGTTGAGTTGTGAGGCGATCTTATGTCATAAGTGATCCTTAATCGGTATTATTTAAAATCCCAAAAGAGATTATTTGTTTAGATGGATTTTACTTGTCCCCACACACATGCATTGGTTCTCCCCAACAAAGTTACAAAAATTGTCATTATTAGTTTGCTCTCTAATTACATGCAACTCCACAAAATTAACAACACCCAAGCAGAGTGACAATTTCGACAAAGTGCATCAAATACTACGAGGATATTTATCTTTTTATACCTTGTATTTTAGGTTTATTGAGGTTTATTGAAAACATTATACTTCTAGTTTTGGATATCATCGAATTTATACATTCAGATTTAATTTAATACACAAATTTATACATTTTTTCAATCAATATTCAATTTTGACAAAAAAATTGCCCAAAATACCCTTAAATTGAAAAAATAAGAGAACTTTATAAATTTAAAAAAACTTTATATTAAGGTTTTCGACTTCAAAAATGTATAGAATATTCTCAATAATAGGTGTTTTGTGTGTTTTTATTTTCTTTTTATTTTTGAAAGTTTTAATTTTTCTTTATTTTACTTAAGGATAATTTGATCATTTTAAAGGTCAAAATCAACTATTGATTGAAGTAAAGTATAAATTTATGTATTAAATCTAATCGAAGGTATAAATTTGATGAGATCTAAAATTAAAAGCATTGTATTTAAATAAACCTAAAATATAAGGTATAAAAGATAAATAAATCCAATACTATGATCAAAATCCCAACAACTCCCCTCAAATACATGGAAAACCAGGAAATGTTGGCATATATAGGATTTGGTTATGTAATATATCCTTGGAAGATATTGAAATATCGACTTTGATCGGTTAAAGTTAATACACTCATAAATTATATTGATACAAACACACGTGCAAAAATAGACTAACAATTTAATAAAGTAGACTTTCAATCACAACAATTTTTAGTCATAATATTTTTGTGTGATTTGATTCATTTAGTCACGATTTTAATTAAATTTCTATTTGCAACCAAAACTTTTAACCATAAAATTCTTAATCATAGAAACATGTCGTGACAAAAAACCTGGTGAACAAAAGATTTAATCACAACAAAAAATTAATTAAAGTTATAACTAAATGCATATTATGTTGTGATTAAAAATTTTACTAAAACTATTGTGACTAAAAATTTAACATTTTGTAAAAATTTTGTTAAAATTGTTATGGCTAAAAATTGAACATTTTGTATTGGGTCTCTAGTTCACTGTCGGACTGAGAACGGCATAATGTGGCGTCTGTGAGCAAGTGGGATGGAAAATATTGAGACCTAAGTTATCATGTGTTGGGAACGGGAAGGATGTGACTCAGGACATGTCTGGCAGTCAAATAAATCAAAAACGTTAGTCTAATTTTATTTTAATTAAAAATCTAATGTTGAGATTAAAGATGTCCATTAGAGAGTCCAAAATGATCATGTATCAATGAGAGCTTTACGCTCTCACTGTAGTAGATTTTCACTTTATACTGTAACATATGAGAACTTTATATTGTAAATAGTTTCGATTGAGAGTTAGATCGGTTTTTTCAAACAAAACCTTAATGTACTATAATCTGGCATGGGGGCATACATTTGCAACACATGTAAGTACATGTATTGAAGATCTCCAATTGATTTCAGATTAGAATCGATGACAAGTCGTGAAGATATCATCCTACATAAATATGTTTTTCTCCTTGACCTTTCTTCAAATTCCAGACAAAAATAGCAATCTCAAAAACTTGGTTTATCTCATTAGAAACGAGGGAAAAAAAGAAGGAAAGAAAAGAAAAAAACCAAGCCTTAGAACGAAAAATCGTTCCACATTCCATTGATTTTTTTTTTTTGGGTTCCATATTTCAAGGTCTTTTAGAACGAAAAATCGTTCCACATTCCAATGATGTCTTTTTTTTTTGTTCCATATTTCAATGTCTTTTTTTTAGTTAAACCTTGTTTAATATATGTTTCATATATAACTTGTTTTATACTAATAACTGAAAAAATGTCAATAAAATTGTGAATTTTACGTTGATATATATATATATATATATATATAAATAAAATTTTACTCCCGCTTTAAGATTTGGATTTACAAAAATATAAGCTCAATTATTGAAGCCGGTTTGAATTTATGAAAATATCCTTGGATAATAACGACGTGGTGATATTGATTAAAAATAAGACTATTGTTGGAATGTCGGCATTTCAAAAATTTGTGTTTCTCTCAATTTAACTTGTATCGACAATATATATTTTACAATATTAATACAAGATTTACAGCGAAAAAATTGTCTGATATTTACTTTGATATACAATTTTTTTTGGTTTTAATTATTTCCAAACTTTTGACTAATAATTATCCCGTTAGAATTAGAAAGGACGAATCGTAATCAGACTCAGAGTGATATCGAAGCCATTGACGTTCAACTATAGAAAATTTATATGAGAAGGACAAGACTGAAAATAAAAAGAAGAAGAAGAAGAAGAAGTTTCAAAAAGAAAAAGAAGTAATAAAGAGGACGTTGATGGCTGTAGCCTTTAGCTTTTTGGTGGGCACCGTTGAAAGGGTAGTGTTTGGTGAGGACACCAAGGCTACAAGGAATTTTTATGATCCGGTTCAAGTTTCAGTTGGTTCAGTGACGAGGGCTCGAGCTAAAAGATTCAAAGAAGAGCTGAATAACTTAGTCCAGAGAGTTCTACAACAAGAAGAGAGTGTGTTCACTACTGAGGGTGAACAAAGGTTGGTGTTTCTCATCAAAGTTGATCCGGAAGGGAGCTAATAAGCTGTATATGTACATTGAGTTGTTGCATGGCTAACTTGTATGTCCATTCCGTACACGTACACATGCAGGAGTGGTGCGTCCAGTAAAGAATCAAGATTCAAGATTTGAATTTTTGTAATCTTATTTTTAGTTTAAGTTTCAGTTTCACAATTTTGAATTTAGAATTTTTGTTTAGACTTTATTATAGGCGTGAATAGGAGGAAGAAATCTTGAGTTAAATTTGATTCCATCATAGGGATTTATTTAGGCGTTTCTTTCATTAAGGGTATATTAGAAATTTTACATTTAAAATAAATCCTACGTGAATTTTGGCCATATAAGGTTATCTTTCAGATTATGCAATTCAGTTTTGATGTTCATTCATATTGAAAGTTATTCTTTTTGAGTTCTTGAAGAAACTTTTTCAAACTTATTAAGGATTTCTTGTGGCGTTCGATTGACTTATCAAATAGACTTTTCATATCTGTTTGTGACGTCTACTCCATACCAAGGTTCTTGCTTTGTTAAGCAACGCGTCACAGTTTCCACTCAACTTGAGAGGTCTTGGGGTTCGAAATTTTCAAATTTGGTGTCCAGTTTCGTCACGTTGTTCGCGTGGTTCGTGTCAACATCCATGAAAGATAAAAAGATTCTGGAAAGAGTAGAACATGGTTCATCGCTAAACATGCATGAATGATGATGAATGTTTCATCTTTGTTAAAATCATTAATTTCGATATATGTACATATATTCAATGGCAAAGCTTCACAGGGATTTGGATAAACAGTTGTCCCTTGAATTTATTTTTCTTTCAAAATTTTATAAAAATTATATTCTATCACTTTTAAAATTATATTTAGCCCTCTTAAAATCATATTCCGTCCCTCCTTAAGCTGTATATCTTCTTCATTTAATTTTTATTGACAATAATAGTATATGATCCATGCCTCTCATAAATTTTTCTAACTATGGCCTGAATATATTATTAATTATGATACATACATACATATATATATATAGTATGGTTCTCCTCTCTTGTATTAAAGTTTACGTGCTTGTTTCAAGTGTATGATAATATTAGGACCACATATTTATACGTACATCTTAACAACTTTCATGAAAACGAATACTACAAAACATTCGCTGTCAAAAGAAACAGAGTTCAAATTAATTTAAAATTCCACAAAGACGGCCCTGAATTCTCTCTCCTTGTTGTTTTTTTCTTTTGTTTTTTTTTTCGCTTCATTTCAAACACCCGCATTTTTTTTTTTTTTCCTTGTCCCTTCTTTTTTCCTCTTTATTTCAAACTTCAGAATTGTTCTCACCAGAGAGATAGATCTTAGGATTTTCTCCATTAGGAGTAATTTTTATTTTATTTTATTTATTTATTTGTAGTCTTAGTCATTATATTTTGAATAATTATATGTATCCACTTAGACCCGATCAACATATAGTTGTGGTGAGCTCCTTCTACCCGAATCTCGATCATTGTGGTTTTGTATTTTGTTTTATTATTATTATAAGCTTTTATATGGTTTGATATTATATCCGTAATTTCTGAAAGTCAAATCTAGAAGATTTTAAGTTGATTAAAATCGAAAACAACAACGAATTTCTTATCTTATAAAGCAAAAAAAAAAAAAAAAAAAGACAGAAATTTGGTAAAGTAGAGAAAGGAGATATAATTACGTAATTAGCCTAAAAAACAAATATAGTATTAGAAATAGCTATACAACACAAGAGCAGATCGTGATCAAACGACTCATATTCCCGGGTGCAATTGGGGTCGTGTTGGATTTTGACATATTGGATCAAAGGTCCAGCTCAGTTGGAGCCCCAATGTAATTATAAGTTTGGGCTTTCCTCATATAAAACAAGAGAGGAAAAGCTTTTTATTTGCCCCTCTTATTAAGTTTTTGTCATTTACCCCCTTGAATTCGTTGATTTTAACCGTTCCAAAACTCTTCTTCACACTGAATAACACCACATAAAATTTTCTATGCCAATTTTACCATGTATTCCGCCAGATCATTAACAATCCCCGTTCGGCTGCACTTGCATTGGTGGTAGTCTATCATGCCACCAATGGTAGCTTTTTATATTACCGGAAGTAACCGATCGCTATCAAGAGTAACCTGATTAGCCTATTGTGACATTGGTGATATCTTAATGTGACACATCCAGTAAGCTATTCCAACAACAACAAAAACAATAACAATTTGAGCAAATACCATCCCATAGGCTAGATTCAGATGAAGCACCAACAGTGGCGAAAGATGTGATTGGATCCCAACACTTTATTGACACCAGGAGAGCATGAGCTCCTTTCGGCCTTCGCAAGCTCGCCAACAGCTCAAGCTCCTCTCGGCACTAGAGCTCCCACACATACTAAAGCACCGTATGGTGCTGCTTGAGTGAGGTAAATCTTGTTGCGGTATCACTGGTGATGGCGGGGAAGACCTTGTGTCGGCAATAGGAGAACCCCATTGTGACGCTGATAGGCTTGTTGAAGGGAGGCTCGCACATTCGAGGGAGAACTAGGTGTGACACTACATGGAACTCTCCAAAAGGGGCACTCCTTGCCATATCGACTAACTCTTCAACTTGCGCCTTCATCATCATTTTCTTGTTGTCCTCCTACGCTTCATCCTTGGTCTACCGGTCTCTTCATCATAGGTCATATGCGTCTCACGTGATCATTTTTCACTCAATTGTGATGGATTTTTTTTATTAGAACTTAAATGTCCCACTAAATTAAGGTTAGGGATTCAATTGCTACCAAAAAAAGTTTAAAAATCATATTGTAAAAAAGACCAAAAATTTAGAGGGTTAATACGCCAAAACCCTTTAAAAATATATCAAATTAACTTAAAACTATAAAACATATATATATTTTTTATTTTTTACTAGAGAAGACAAGGACTATCAATGAAGCTCACAAACATTAGAGTTATAAAATCTGGCAGTTGTAATAAAAAGACTAAACTTATAGTAGGATAGACATTTTGACCCTACTGTTATTTTAATTGATAGATTAATTTTTCAACAGTTTAATATGTGATTGAAAATAGTTCTATATTGTATGCTACAAATTTTTAATGAGGATAATCACTTATTAGATCATTAAAAAGTTAATCCAACTATTAATCAACAGAACCAATAAAGTCAAAATGTCAAAATGTATATCCTACCATAAGAGTTCCTAAATAAAAAAAGCTGGCATGAATATTTGATACCAGGCTGATGCAAGCCAACCTCGCCGGCTTTGTCCCCTCAACAACAACAATGATATAGATAGGAGAAATAAGAAGAGAAAAAAATAAGGAGAGAGGACGAAGAAGAAGAAGAAAGGTTGTTTGAAAAAGTAAGGGCAATATAAACTATTTTACCTTCCAAAGAAACGTCCTTTCAAACAAAAATAAAATAAAAAATAATTTATGCTTAAAAGTGGTACTCGATTAGAATTCCATAGAAAAGAAAAGAAAAGAAAAGGTCATTTGTACTAATGACCTCTCAGAACATCCAATATTCTATTTATTCTAGTTTAGTCACTAACATTCATTTTTAGTGGTCTAATTACTTGGACATTTTGCATGTGCACAATTTTAACCTTTTGTTGATAAATTATCCAACTTCATATTGAATTTAGCACAAGGACGGAGGATGGCAATTGTTAAAAAGGAATAAAACAGTAAAAAAAGAAAAAACTAAAAACAGATTTAACAATTAAATTAAAAAATACGACATCTAAATTGGCTTGAAAAAATAGATATGTGTTTTTCTTCTAAATTCCGCTTATAAACAGACTATTTATTAACAATGTGTCAAAACTAGATATTTTAAAAATATTTTATCGTTAGAATTGTAAAAATGCATACTCAGACCGAAATTAAGGAAAAAAAACAAAACAAAACCAAAAAGTGTGAAAAAAAAAAAAAGAAAGAAAGAAAGATGGGAGAGAGGGCTATCGTGAGTGTTTAGAAGGGTGATGAAAATCACTTTTACTGTAGCATGTGAGAGTTTTACACTGTAGTAATTTTTTTTTATTATAAAGAACGTTTTACTATTCTTAACTGAGTTTATGGTGAAAACCTAGTGATGAGAATTATTGCTAAACACCTCTTAAATTTTTTTTCCCTCTTTCTTCCACAAAGAAGCGGAACTCTGTCGCAGCAGGGCCTCCCATGTGACTGCGATGCCTTTTCTGAGTGAGCTTTTGGGGATGGGCTGTCAGGCCCACGGTCAGCCCCGATCCACCCTTCTCAATGTTTCAAAGAGTCAAATGAAATGTCATTATGTAAAGAAAAGGATTGATTCCATTTTAGGCTTCTATTCATCTACTTTATTATCAATATCATTTCACTATATTATCTGATTCCATTAACGTTAATTAAAAAATGAAGATTCTCTCTTACAGTCATATTAAAAACTTAATTATGTCATCAATTTTTTAAACATTGAAAAAAAGTTTGACAAGAAGAGAAATAGAAAAAAAATTGGTTTGACATTTCTGATTTAGGAATATAAATTCTCCACGTAATTTCAAATAGAATCCACCTTCTAGGCTGGGATCCACCGGTACTGTGATGGTCAATCAATCATGTTTTATAGTAAATTTTCGACCGTTAAAATTATGAAGTCCCTGGTCCCCCTTCTCCCCATTAAAGTTTGTCACTTTGCAATGACAACTTATCCACTTTAATTTTTAATATAATCAAACTTTTTATTTTATCTTTATTATTATTATTATTATTTTGCTGTTACAAAAAATTTTAATGGAATCCAATTTGCTAATCATTCCCAGCATGCCAGATCATGTGACATAGCCTGTCTTTGACAACCTGTTTTATTTTATTTTTATTTTTATTTTTATTTCCTCATTTTTGTAAGTGTTTTGTGTGTTAGTTTCTTCTTCAGCTTCACTAAAAATAAAGTTTTCAAGTGGGCAGGGCTTACTTTGGGTTGTTGCCAACCATATCATTCTTTGCCTTTTTTATGATCCTCTTTCATCATTGAAAACCCCATCAAAGAACTTGCAAGTTTCAGTTTTGCTCTCTTGATTATTTCTCATGGCTACTCACTCTGTAGCACCCCATGATGATACTTCTATCACTGATCAGGTTAGTCATCTTATATACATCTTTTTTTTTCCCTTATACTTTCTGTTTTTGTTTTCTTTTTATTAGTTTCTATTTCTATGTTGTTGAATTCAGTGAAAAGAGCATGTTCTTCAGGTTTCTTCAAGTATATGTTCCTTTTATTATTACTTTTCCCTCTTGTTAATAGATATGGATGATATTTGATTGTGACTATAGTTTTTTAATCAATCTAAATCTTTCTTTTTTGGATACATAACAATCTTTAATTTTCCTTTTTAATTATTCTCTTTCAATCAAGACCCTTTTTTTAACACAAGGAAACATATGTTGTGGCCAATTCCTAGTGTTCTTTGCTTTTACATATTATCATATTCATAGATGCCTTTGATAAGAATAAATATCTAAGCAGATCATACATAGGCTGATAGTCATCTGCATCTAAAGTTGTTAAGAAATAATAAACTTTATTGTGAAAACACCAGAAACTAGTTCAAAATCAAGTTAAAACATGATCAATATGAATGAAAAGAACCAACCACTTTGTGTTTTTTTTTTTTTTTTCTTGAAATACTTTCTTGCTTACAAGATGGGGCCAAAATCTTATCGTCTAAAAAAGAAACATGAATAAAATAATTATTTTCTTTTTATGAATGTTGGTTTCACGGTATGTAAAGATATCAAGTAAAATCATCTTTAGTTTTCACCATGTTAACTCCAGTTCGAGTTTGCCTAAAATACCAGAAAAATTGGATACAAGACACACACGGCTTTTCATGTGTATAAGAATCTTTGAACAGTGGTATTTGTCTATTTCTAGTAACTATCTTATCTGGCCATTTTTGTGTAGAGTGTGGATAAAGAAATACTTGGACTGTTATGAGAACAATGCTAGTGATCTCAACTTTTTGTACCAATTCAGGTAGCATTAAATTGTTATTCTTTTATTGATATGTACGTTAAATATTTAAAAGCTATAGTTATCCATAAAAGATGACAATGCACTTGCTCGAAGTTGAGATCTCTAACATTATTTTGCAAAAAAATCGGTTGTTTTCATCTCGGTTGTAACAATTGATTCATCTCTGTAAATTCATGTATTTACGGATTTTTTTTTTATATTTTATACATATTTTTTTTTCCATTTTCCAGCAAGTTGAGAAGAAAATCAAAGAAGTAGAGACTGTGGACCAAGACACAGTTTCTTCATCATCCAAGGAGAGTGGAGAAGAAAAATTTAAAGTTGAGGATTCACCAAGTGTACCTGACACTTCAGCTAAATCTGTAGATACAGATGAAAAGTTGACTCAACCTTCTGAAGTTGAAGTTGAGAAGAAGACTTCAGATGTTCCACATGTGGAAGAACAAGGAAGTGTTTCTTCATCCAAGGAAAGTAGAGAAGAAGAAAAGGCCAAAGATGAGGATTCACCAACCCCAACACTGCCTTCAACAGAATCTCTGACCTTGGACGATCAATCGACGAACAAAATTGAGGAAACCGAGGCTGCTGTTGTTCAAGAGCCAGTAACCGAGGTTAAGGAGAGCCAAGCTGAGGATGAAGTAACCAGTGAGTCTGTAGTGAAAGAAGAACCAAAGGAAGAACACAATGAGGTTGTGGAAAAAAAGCAAGAGGAGGAACCGAAGGTTGTTGATGTTCCTAAACCGTCAGATGAAATCGTTGAGAAACCGAAGGAGACGTCAGAGAATTCTTCTGTCCAAGAATCGGAGTCAGAAGAGGTGAAGGAGGCTGAAGAATCAGCAGCAGTGTCGGAAATAGTAGAGAAACAAGAGCCTGAAGTTCCTAAAGTGGAGGAGAAACCAGGAGAATTAATTGAAACCGCTGAACAAGTCGAGAAAAAAGATTCTGAAGTTGTGACCGAGGAGAGTTTAGAGGCTGAAACGGTGAAAAATGAGGAGTCTTTGGGTGATAAGGTTGAGAATCCCGTGTCATCAGGTGCAGTAAAAACAGAAATAGATGAGCAACCCGGTGAAATTAAGAGTTCCAAAGAAGTTGCTGTTGATCAAAAAGTTCATGATGTTGTGGAAAAGGCTGCTCCAGAGGAAGAGATGAAGGATCTAAATGCAAGTGATGCCGTGGAGAAGATAACGAAGGAGGCAGAGCTTGAGATAGGGAAGGTTGGAGAAGAGTATGCTGAAAAGAATGCGGAAAGTGAAGAGAACACAACAAGTGATGTTGCAACTGAGGAGGCCGTCACGTTCTCAGAAAAGGCTGTTGTTGAGGAAGAAAAGAAGGATTCAAGTGAGCTTGATTCTGTAGAGAAGATACCGAAAGAGGTAGGGCCCGAGGTTGAGAAGGATGCCCTAGAGTATGCTGAAAAGAATGTCAAAACTGAAGAAAAGGTGACCGAGGATTCAGCTGAAGTAGCTAAAGAGGAGGGTGTATACACGTTAACCTCTGCAGATGAAGTCATTCAGAAACCATCTCAGGTATCTGACAGAGATGCCGTGCTTGAGAATGAAAACAAAAGTGGAGAGCAAGGGAAAGATGAGACGCCAACTTCAGTCGAAACCCACAGAGAGGAGCACGTGGTGGAAGAAAAGCAGGTTCAAGTAACTGCTGCTGTCCATGAAACACTTGAAGAATCCAAGCCAGCAGAAACTGAAGTTAAAGAGAAGGCAACCAAGAAAACCAGTGCAGATAAGTCCCAAGATGAGGTAGTTCCTACGGTTAATGAAGCAGTCGAAGAAGGCAAGCAACCCGAGTCTGAAGTTAAAGAACAGGAAACGGAGAAAATTGATGCAGATAAGTCCCAGGATGAAGTAGTTCGTACGGTTAATGAAACCGTTGAAGGCAAGCAACCCGAGTTTGAAGTTAAAGGAAAGGAAACGGAGAAAACCGACGTAGATAAGTCCCAGGATGTAGTAGTTCCTGCTGTCAGTGAACCGGTTGAAGAATTCAAACAACCGGAGGCTGAAGTTAAGGAAAAGGAAAATGAAAAAACTAAGTCCTCGGATGAACTAGTTACCACCGTTCATGAACCATTTGAAGAATCCAAGAAAACTGAGACTGAAGTTAAAGAAACAGAAACTGAAAAAACCGATGCAAGCAAGTCCCAGGATGTAGTAGTTACTGCCATTCATAAACCTCTTGAAGAGCCCAAGAAAATCGAGACTGAAGTTAAAGAAAAGGAAACGGAAAAAACGGATGCAAACAAGTCCCATGATGAGATAGCTACGGCTGTGAATGAAGCACTTGAAGTCGAATCCCAGAAAGCCGAGCCTCAAGTCAAGGAAACCGAACAAACTGATCCACCTAAGTCGGATAAAGAAGTTGCAGAGTCTAAATCCAAGGAGGAAGACAATGCTGCTGTTCATGAACAAGTTGCAGAGTACAAACAACCCGAGACTGAAGTTAAAGAGGAGACTGAAAGAGCCGAGGAAAAAGTAATTACTGCTGTTCGCGAAGTAGCGCTTGAAGAATCACAGAAGCAATCCGAGTCCGAAGTTAAAGAACAGGAAAAGGAAGAAACAGAAGCAAATGGAGTGGAGAAGGAAAAAGTTGAGGACACAGAGAAATCTGATAGGAAACTGGAGACCCTCTTAAAAGAGGGTGGTGAAACAAAACCATCCAAAGACTTGCCAAAAGAAGTTCAGGCCAGGCCTGCTTCGAAGCAGTCAAACAACATCATATCAAAGGTGAAGAATTCTCTCGTCAAAGCAAAGAAAGCCATAATTGGGAAATCCCCAAGCAAAACGCCTGCATCTGAAGCCAAGGGTGATATCAAAGTCAAATAATTGGGAAAAAAGGAAAAAAAAATAAAAGGAAAGGAAAGGGGAAAAAAATACGGTTGGGTTTATAACGCTGTGGTTGGATGCTTCTGTGTTGCTGTTTATTCTTGGTGGTGAAGTAATGTATATATTAGAAGGTCTAAGCATGCAATACTTTATACTGCAAAACTAAAGGACATTGTTATCTTCATCTTTGTTTTTTTTTTTTTTTTGGTTTTTATTTAGTCTTGTATTCCATTAATTTCGGTTGTGAGTAGCGTTTATCTGGTGTGTTTTGATTGCCGTTCAATATGAACAGGAAAGAAAGTCTAGTTTGTGAATGATGTATAATGATTTTTTGTTTTCTCTGGCTTGAATATATTTGTTAGTTGTTACAGTTGTGGTTATTATTTGTGATTCAGAAAATTGTATTCTTTTTTTTTTTTTTTTGACAATAATTGATTGTGCATGTCATGTCACTTAAGAGATCCCTTCTTTATATTCCATGCAAGAAATTACATTAAAGCCTGACGGGTCTTTTTTTCTTTTTTTTTATGCTTTTAGAGAGACTAAATGGTGGCATTTAAGACGAAGCTCTTACCCAGTCTCATACATACATACATACATACATACATGTGTGGGTGTATATGCGTGTGTACATATGAACATATTACATACATATATATATATGCATATATATATATATATATTGATATATATACATACATATATATATGTATGTATGTAACCGCTTAGGTGGACTGCAATGAATTACCAGTTAAAGAGTGAAGATGAAAAAGAAAGAATAATGGAGATTTTATTGCCTTCTGAATTGAGGACATCTGGAAACCAAAAACTTCCACACAAAACTAACAATAATCTACTACTATCATTTAAAAAATAACATAAAATCCTAACACCCACTACTCCTTTTTGTACAATAAAATGATGTTGCATCAGAATGGTTGGAGATGAGGAGATTGGAGAGAGAGATTTACCACAAGTGTAGGGAGAACATAAAAACTATACTGGAATATTTGAAAGAATTGTTATGGAACGTTTTCTGAATTTGAAACACAAACTTGTATACATAAATACTGGTATATGGAACTCTTACATTGCATTAACAGCACAGGTCACTAGGTGAATTTACAAAATGCAAGAAAGGGTTGCTTCAAGCTTGACTTCTCACAAATACCAAAATCTGTGCCATATGTTGTGGTGCCCTCTTGAAAGTAAAATTCAGATTCTATTGTACAGGTTCAAACCTCATTTACTCTTACTTTTTCTCTGAAACTCTTGACCCATTTTCCCAGATCACAATCAACAAAAAGAAGAGGCTGCAAAATGGATTTATCTCCTTGGCTCACAATAGTCAGAACTGATATGTCAATCATAACCTGTATCAGAAATAAAGAAGAAACATGTTCTTAAACCCCTTCAAATTTGAAAATTCTTTCAATATGTTACGTGTTATCTTCAGCATGATAAACTGAACACAAGAGTTTTGAATTGCCAATATCAACTTACTAGCTGCTGCACTAGGCACAACATCATTTCCGTTGGCAGGGGCTGAAGCTTTGCTGCCATTTGCATCAGACACTTGAACATTACTTTGCACCAAAGCAGACTGCTCAAATCCCTCGTTTCTTGCTTGGCACTGCATCACGAAGAAAACAGTGAGAGTTCAGTTGTCTTTTTAGGATGAAAGCTAGTACAACAATGCAACGAACTTTTAAACATCTGATCCAGCCTAATATGAACTGATTTTTTGTTTCCAGCAGCACAAAAAACTGTATGTTGAAATATGAGGGAGCAAAATCAGGTTTCAGTCCTTAATATTAAAAGGATCATCAAAAGCCTAAGGATTTCTAGTCCAAATTCAAATACTTTTGTAAACTGAAGTAGTATCAGATCTCAGTATGGCCAATAATTCAGAATCTTCTAATATTTATATAGCGATGTGGTTTACATTTTTTAAATCATTTTAGACACAGTCATGATCATTAAGGACCAAAAAATGTTGGAGTTTCAAAACCTATAATATGGAATAGGTTATGATGTGTGCGGTAAGTTTTCTCTCAACCATTCTATTTAAACCCCCCAACAATCAAGCATAAGAGAAACCTAGCAATGCCCTTTTTCTAGTAACATACACATCCTTGGTGTTACACCCAGAATGAAGTGGTGAGCTAAGATTATAAGGAATCTAATTCTGTTTTTCTAATATTTAACTTGTAAAATGAGATTAGAATTTTATTGGAAAAGAGAAAGAATAAATGGGGAGGAGAATAAACACATCAAAAGATCACAGACTTCAGTTTTCTCTTAGAAAATGTTACTCCAGACCATATGCACAGACCTGGCTAGTTGTCTGATTCATAGAACTACTGGGACCAGCACTTTGCACCACATGAGAGCCCATATTCTGCACCGGATCCTTTGAGGTATACGGATGAGTTGACTCCATATTTTCCAGAGACCCACCTGGCCCAGAAGCATTTAATCCCATAACCGACTTCATAAATGGCCCTCCCATCACAGGAACCAAGGGTGCGCGTTGCATTGGCATAGAAAGTCCTTGACCAGGAAGCCCAAACACCTGAAGATTAGGTCCTGTCATCCCATGAAAGGCAGCAGTGTGCCCCGGCATTTGTGGGCCAGGAAAATGTGCTCCCTGCATAGGAGGGGCCTGAATCATAGGATAACCGGATGAGACACCATTCATATCATGCATGCCCATCCCAAAACCCATGCCCAGCCCCATTCCCATTCCGACTCCCATGGGCGAAAAATGCGCCATATGAGGCATGTGCATGGGTTGCATCCCCGTTGTTAACATCATTGGTGGCATACACAAACCAGCTCCCATTGACATAATCTGCATAAGAATTGGAAACAGTACCGTATTACAGTTGGACACTCAGATCCATTCAAAAGATCAAAATGTCTAGATAAAATATTTTGAAAAATGGATTTGCTACATGAAGAGGAGGGGAACCGTTTACCTGTACTTGAAGTTGAAGTGTCTTCAGATACTCAATAGCTTCATCAAGCATTGAAGCTTTGTCCACCTTATGAAGCCATTATCAATTAAAAAACATCAGCCAAACCAAACTGTGCAAAACATGGATATGTAAAGTAATAGTAGCTTATTTTTCGGAAAGTATGCTTTCACAACTTCCCTGCCTATTGAAGAATTACTTGAAACATGGTGCGGCCAAATATCAGGAAGAAGTGTTAAAAGCTCAAAATACAGAAATAAGTTTCATTTTGCGCTTTCAAAGTAATTCCACCTCCACAAGGCCAAATTTAGCCACTAACTATATTTACATCTTTTTCTTCATTAGGAAGTTTTTCAGAATTTAAAATAACCAGCAAGCATATTTTGTGATGAAAATAGACAAAGTAGCCAACCTTGTTACAATTTGGTATCAACTCTTGCAAGGCACGCATCTTCTCATTGATTCTATCTCTTCGCCTCTGTTTAAACAAATCAAAAACGAAGAAACAGTTTAGGATCTTAAAATTGGCTGAGAACAGCAAAGGAAAAAAAATCTAACCAGGAACTAACACGTTCTTCTGTTTTACCAGAACACCATTGCTGAACAATTCACCTTACCCTTTCAGATAAATTGTGCACTTCTGCAGCTCTGCTTCTCTTGGAACCCGAAGCTCTAGGAGGCGCAGTTTTTTTGGCACCGACGGATTCTTCCTCAACATCCTGGACATTATGGTTTTGCTTGGTTTATAGAGGAACGAGAAATCAAAATTATGATGTAAAAATCACTTTTCTAACTTACATCACTATGGCATTCTGAATCCTCCATATCATGAAATTTTCTCTTCAAAATGTGTGTCGGATCATCTGAGGCTCTCTCCACACTGTTGCCTGAGCAAACAGAAGAGGAAGCAACCACAGGCTCCATATTCTTCTCTACCTCTGGCAGGCCATGCGTTGTACTTTCACAAGGAAGGCTGTTGTTTACGTCGTTCTTAGAGGCATCTTCCCGGCAAACAGCCTCGGAATCTTTACCAGCACATGGTTCCTCAAGAGGCCTGGCCTCTGACAGTTTCATATCAACCCCAGACGAAGCCACTACTTGGCAATGTGTACTTGTTTCCTTCATTAATCCACTATTATCAATTCGTCCGGGCTTCGGAGGATTAATACCATTTGCAGCGCAATCCTTCTCCTTATTCAGCATATTCGAGCCTGACATAGCACCGATGTTTTGAAGATTAGCCTTTGCAAGCGCAGCCGGTCTTGAGAAATGAGAGAAATTTAGTACGTTGGAGCTATTACTAGGTGGTATAGAATCTTGTCTATGCATTTTCAGGGTAGGGAAACCACCAACAGACGAAACTTGAGCGGAATCACTACAAACAGCATGGTGAGCTGCACTAGTTGTGTTATTACCAATGGTGTCCAAAACCCTCGATCTAAAAGATGGAAATGATGCTTGGCATTGCTGAGATGATGATGATGAAAACAACTGACTAGTACCAGTTCTAGGTCTAATAGTAACATCACTTCCAACAACCGAAGCAACCTTAGAAGAAGAATTCCTCTGCTCTAAACTGGTACAATAATCTATAACAGAATTGTTGCTGGACTCCCTATACAGCTGGTTACAACTACTATTCTTATTATTTGATGCGAAATTGTTACCAATCTTGGAGATCTCATTGACAGTGACACCAGACAACTCAGGCAAGAAATCAGGACAATATTCATGTTGTAAAGATCCATCCATGGAGTAATTCAGCCATGGCATCATGTCATCATCTTGAGTCAAACCTCCTCCGTTGGACGGCACCGACATTGGAATCTGATTAAGCACAGAGTCCACTGTCCCAAACTTTCCTGTCTTTGTGGTGGTTGTGCCATTTCCCAAATCTTTGTCCCGAGATTTTGGGGTATAAGATGGTAAACAGTGAGATGGTAAGCCGTTACAACTTGGTTCCTTTCTAACTCTACTGGACTGACCTTGTGTTGTAATCTGACCATTCTCCAAAACTAGCTCAAAAACATCATTCCCAGCTCTGGAGAAAAAGGAAAAAAAAATCCCACAAAGGAGAAAAAAAAAAGACATAGATAAATACATATAAACCCAAACGAGTTCAATGGGAAAGCAGAAAAAAATTGTGTACCATGAATGAAAGAGTTATAAAAATTTGCAAACTTACTCAAAATCTTGATTTGAGTCCACTCTCCTTTTAGCCAACCGATATAGCTCGGATAAAGGCATGATGATGATGATGATGATGATGATGATGAAAGTTGTGGAAAGAGTTTGGAATCAGTGCTTGTTATATTTACTCAGAAATAACTACCCAAAATTTTAAGCTCTTGTTCATTATTGATAGCTTTCCAGCGGAGAAAAAATAAAAAGGAAAGAAAACTACTCGTTTGAGTGTTTTTCTTGACTCTAAATGCTTAGTTCAAAGAACCCAAAAAAACAGAAAGAACCCAACAGGGTTTGAAGACATAAAAGCCAGGCCAAAAACCCCGCTATAAGACAATCCCAGTTGAATTTATAGGGGGGAAAAAGAAAAAGGAAAGAAAAGAAAAGATAAATGGTGCCCCTTTTACCGTTAAAATATTTGCAGAATAAAATCTCTCTATTAAATACTAAAGTCCTTATCAGTAAGTTAAAATGGACATATAAAATTCAGAGAATAAATAAGTAAAGTACCAGTCAACCCAATTCTTTATGGCTCCCTAAGATCCCCTAAGCAAAATTAAAAAAAAAAAAAAAAAAACCACCAAATTAAGCTGCTTTCGGTTTAAAAGCTCATTCTTTTCCACTTTTCCAATGATTAAACAGAAAACCCATATTACACTTGCTTAATTAATCGATAATTTCAAACCATTCAAGACGAAGAACAGCCAGAATCTTGAGGACCCATTAAAAGTCGAAAAGCAAGTTTTGGGAAAATCCGGAGTTCTCGATCTTAGTTAAGAGCAACGCTAATCCACATGCATTAAACATGTGAAACTAGTTGTAAAATTTCCCAAAAGTACAATCTATAAGAGTCGGTGAGTAAACGAGCACGAGGAAAGAGAACCAACTTGGAGAGAGAAGTTTAAAGTCTAGAGAGAGAGAGAGAGAGAGGAGAGAGAGGGTGTGTCCAAGTGGACGCAGAAGACGGCGAAAGCCTAGCAGAGCTGCAGCTTGCAGGGGACCAAAGGCCTTTGTAGATTTTAGAGAGAGAGAGCTTTGCAAAAATTTCAGCTTTAGGCTCTTTGTGGATTTTAACTACACTCAAAACTGCAAACTTATTTCATGCCCATTTTTGTTCTTTTCACTTTCTATTTTGAGCGATGATTCTTTTCTTGAACTAATAATTAAGCTCTTTTATTATCTTACCAATGCTTTAATTAACGAATTAATCTTAAGATGGATTCCAAACTTTACACTAAATTCATATGGTCTCTTTGTAAAATTGATCTTGATTTATTTGGATGTGACAAAATTAATCTTTTTGTATTTCTATTAAAATTTAAACCAAATAACTTTTACGCCTTCCGGCGACATTAATTGGTCATTTCTAATTTGATTTTTTAGTTTAAATCAAATTTGCTACGGTATTTTTCTTAATTTTAAGTTTAAACTATTAATCTCAACTCATTGTTGAATTTGAATGGACTTTTTTTTTTCTTTTAGTCATTTTCTTAACCGTCAACTTAAATAATTTTGTGACATAAGATAGATTGGATTCAATTTAGGGACGAGCAAAATTTGACTTAGAAGTTCTCAGACTTATTTCTCGCATTAGTCATTTTGTTTTTTCTTATATTTTTTCACTAGCCTCTAAGTACGTTATATTGTTAGGTGTTTGTCTCGTAAAAAATAAGAAGGTACATATATATTTCTTTTAAAGGATAAGATATATATATATATTTATTTATTTATCAGGTGTTTAAGAATGGGTTTGAACTATTTTTTTAAATAATATAACATATAATAACTTTATAATGTGATTTTTTTTTTTTACTTTACAGTATAACTGTTAAAAGCTTTATTTCAAAACGTTATGTCAAATGCTTCGTTAGCAATTGAAAATAAAAAATTTTATTCTTAGATATAACAAACATGCAAATTCTTTGATGAAGCATAAAAATATTTTATCAACACTAAATTATTTTACCTATCAAATTATATCAGAATTACATATAGTCAAAAATATAAAAAAAATTAATACAAAAAATGGGTTCAAAACTAAACAAGTAAGTATTTTTTTTAACCTTATTCTACAATTTTCCCCCCAAAAATTATAAAATATTAAAAAATTAAAAAATCTTCAGCATAAAATTATCCAACAAATATTGTTTCAAAAGAAAAATAAAATCATGTAATGAATTTACATGTACTATTTGAAATACTACATGGTTTAGGGCTGGCAATTTTCAGACACGCACGATGATACGATACGATAACGACACGAGATAAACGGGTTTGGACCGCACGTTTATTAATTGTACCACAAATGGGTTGGCACGAATAACACAAAAATAAACGGGCTGGATTCGTGCTAATACGCTAAACACATCTCAACACGTTTAATTAAACAGGTAGTAAACGTATTGACACGGCACGACACGACCCGTCCATTTATAACACATTTAAACTTAAAAATAAAAATATTTGAAATATTTATAGTAGGTTAGTATTAATTAGATATTGTGTTTTTGTTAATTTTCTTTATTGGCTTTTTTTAAAAAAAATTTTAATTTTTTTTTTAAATTTTTAGTTAATTGGGTCATAAACGCGTCATATGCGTATTGTTATTGTGTCAACCTGTCACGGCACGTTTAATAATCGTGTTAATCGTGTTATGCTGTGTTATGCGTGCCGTGTTCGTATTTACATTTCTGGCACGTTTATTAATCGTATTGTATTCATAGTTAGGTTAAACGTGTCGTGCTGTAAACGTGTCACGAACACGATTATTGCCACATCTAATGGTTGCATAATTGCTCTTTCAAGTATTGCCTAACCTTGACTTTGGCCAAATCGTCACCATTTCTCATCCTAATCCAACGGCTAATCTTTGAAGTCGTTGTGCCCTTGACTGTATTTCTTGAGGCCCACTCTTTCTTTTAAGGCATGTAGATACGGGCCACGTGGAGGGTAATTGCCCTTCATTTATGGGTAGGTTGTCCCTAATAAAATGCATGGTGTGCAACTTTCCCCAGTGTGTCCCTGTACTCTGTATTTGAACAGATCATTTTATCTTTTGCTATTATATATGTTATCTATGGATTTTGGATTATGTAGTTGTGGGCTTTTATGTATCCTTTATTTATGTATTTTTTTCTCCCCTTTTTTCAACAATATTTTATCCCATTCATAATGAGAACACAACAATATCATATCTACTATATCATTATGGTATGCTTGGAGGATGTCCCCCATTTTTCAACTCATGAAATCATACAAGATTTTGAAAATCACGGATTAAGGAATTAATAAAGTGATTGACATGCCTATGATGGGTTTTCTACAAAATCCTCTTCCCCTTCATATTTTATTATCTTTTTAGGTGTTTAATGCATAGATAAACTCTCTAAGTGTGTATTGCTATATTGGTATAGGAATCTAGTAAAGATATGTTCCTTCGGGCTATGTTTTGTCCTGTGCATCTAGGGATAGAGCTACCCACAGAAGAGGGTAGTTAGCTGTCTTCTTGAGCCCTTTTTTTTAATCACGTATATGAATTTTTTTAAATTTATGTTTTATCTTTTTTAAAATTATATTTTTCTCTATTAAAATTTTGCATATCCTTATTTGCCCTATTTAATTAATTTAATCACATCCCAATTTTTGGTTATAAATTTCTCTAGCCGTCCATGCTTGTGTGTGTATATTTGAATAAAAGCCCTTTATTAATTATTGAGTTTTGTAGGATTTGCGATAAAAAGTGTGGATAAGATCAATAGAAAAATGAAGCACAAAACAGTCATAAACACAACGCTCAATGTTGATATGGGAAATCATGACATTTTTTTTTCCCCATTGAGTAGAATCTATGAGATCATCACCGAGTTATATAATTTGTTGTTTCTAGTGTACTTGCCTTGATTAAAGGTAACGGAAATGTCTCACTTGCCCTTGATTTTTAAGGCGCATAACACACTAACATCAACATCAAAATAGCCTTTTCCCACGGTGCATCATAAAAGCTAGGAATTGTGGGACACACAAATTACTTCCTTCACACTCGGCTCTGAGAGACGTGGGAGTTGGGACATGTTGTACTAAAGCAACAACAAATAAAATATAAACACTCAAAGGAGTTTTAAAAAGAAAACAGTTTAACCATAAGTAATTAAATAAAATATCAACGTAGATAAGGAAAAAAAGAAACTCTATTAGAGAGAAAAAGAATTTAAAAATGAATTAGTTAGTTAATTGTCACCCAAATGGAAAACAAGCCTTTCTCTTGTTTTTTTTTTTATATTACTATTAATTGTATTAAAATTGTTTTCGCTTTGCAGCCAATAATAAAAGGATATTTAAAAAAAAAAAACAATTTTACTAATATTATATATGACAAATTGGTTTGAACTAAAAAAAAACACTATAAATATTGTAGCATATATGAGCTCTATGTTATAGATGGTTTAGACTGATAAGTTTAAATTGATATGTTGAATGTACTATTAAAGTAATTAAATAAGATATCAATATAGATGATAAAAACACTCTAAAGAAAAGAAAATTATAAAAATGAATTAGTTAGTTAATTGTCACTCAAATGAGAAAACAGGCCCCTCTCTTGCTATTGCCTTTTTATATTCATAAGTACCTTAAAATATGCTTTTGCTTGGCAGCAAACAGTAGACGCCATCTAATCTTGCTTACTAATACTATTGGATTTGATTTGAGAAATCCAATCCTGTTATTAATATAATTGTATCATGATTCTGAAGTGTTGGACCAGTGCATTGGGCCCCAATGGGAATGGGCAATTTCCACGTGGACCCTTCCTGACCCAGCAAGGGATTTGGAACCATCTGAAGTGGGCCCCCATTATTTTTTTTCCCCTCTTTTTGAGGCTTTGTGGACCCCAACTCCCTTAGGGACATCCTTTTCAATTCCTTATTCCCATCCGAATGCATGCACCGTTAACTGTTTTACATGTTACGTGTTATCAGAAAAGATGGACGTGGAATCTGATGACATGGGTTTTTGACCTTTTCATTTCATGGGGTGAGAAAGTTTTTGAAACCCAAAAAAGGAAAAAAAAATTGACAGAACAAAAATTACAGGTGGGATTTATATAACCATTGGAGAGCACGGAATTAGATGGTGTGGGAATTCACGTGCGTGTATGAACTTCACGTGACCTTGCTACCGTGTCAATGTAAAACTTTTGTTGTCACATTCTTTAGCTGACCTCACTCTCACACAAACTTGAACTTGACTGATCTTTTCCATTTTACGTGGACGACACGGTGTCCACGTGTCAAGCACACCAAGAATTGTACTTGCGTTTTGGGAGTTTCCAAATGACTTCGTCCATATATATTTCATCCCAAGAAAGTCAGAAATTATTTCACATCAGAACAAGAGAGAGAGAGAGAGAGAGAGAGAAAAAAAACATTGTAGAAATGAGATCATTCTGAGTGTACGTACGAGATGTATGTGTCCTGTGCGAATTGAATTTGGTTTTTACTTTCTGTTTTCGTCCCAAGAAAACGATTTAAGGGATTAAAGGAAAAAAAAACATTAAAACGTGCAGATAAGAATGATAAGGTGTGAAAATGACAATGTTTTTGTACAGGACCTCCGAAATGTCCTTTCTTTCATTATCAACAATGTGACGGCAGGTCGTACCTCAGATATTAACTTTCACGTACACCATTTAGTTAACACTAAAAATTTTAAGTGTAAAAATTATAACATTTAAATATTTTATATTATAATTAATTAAAATTAATTAGTTTTAATTAATATTTTAAACACATACTAAAGAGACATTTTCCTTAACGAAGAGTTAATATTAATTACTTGGACTTGGGGTTTGTACTAAAATATTAGTGAAACTTAAGCATCAAGTTTTTAGTTTATGAGGAAGGTAACTTCTTTTGTAACAAATGTTTGACCTTACTAAGTTAAAAAGGGTGCATATGGATATGGTTAGTTGGTTTACGTGGGTTTTGAATCTATGAGCTTGATTTAATCTGCATTTGGAATATGTACATTTAGAACATTTTTAGAATTAACTTTTTTAGAACTTATTTTCTTTTAAATTTATATAGATTTGAACTTTTTTGCTATAGTAAAACTATGGATGTATTTATGTTTTTCTCACAATGCTTACACTATTTATTCACAAATTTTGATATGATATTTCATTCTATGTCTAAATTTTACTTTCAAACATTGGTTATGATTACAATTTAAACCATATAAACGTTCATGACTTTTAGTTTAAACCATGAAGTTCAAAATTATACTAATTCAAACCCGTGAAGTAAACCGATCCTAAACTAATGAA
>CAMOHE010052654.1:19277-49477 GCA_946598075.1 Artocarpus hirsutus | reverse complement strand
AAACACAGGTATTTTAAGTTGAACAACTTCCCCACTTCTTTTGGGAGATCATCTAGAGGTGCATTTTGAAGATCTAAAACTTCCAAAAGTTTACAATTTTCAAATAAATTAATCAAGCAAGACCTTGTACATTCATCGATGCCAAACACAAAAACAGACCGAATCTTGGAATCCATCATTCTTTCCAAAGCTTTTTCTGTAGTATTATGAATGGATAGGCGATAACTCTTTTCTTCAAGGTTGAATTCACTCTCCTCCACAGTTCGACAAAAGCACAATTCACTTGCTCTTGTTAAGATGATATCACGCATCAAATCATGGACTTTGCATACTCTTTCTACACCAAATTCTATTTCAAACGAAACTAAGTTTCTTTGGATGAGCTCATTTAAGTATTCTTGGGCAACATCTTCCAAGGTTTTGTTTCTTCTTGCTTTGACAAAACCTTCAGAAGACCATAGTTTATATAATTTATTTTCAGAAATCTCATGGTCTTCGGGAAAGATGCCAAAATATAAGAAGCAAGTCTTGAGGTGGTAAGGCAGATCTACAAAGCTTAGGGAGAGAATTTTTGGGATATCAGTTTTTTCATACTCTAAGGTGGTATTGTTGAGGACCTTTCTCCATTCAGATTCGGCTCTCTCCTTGGTTGACAAAAGACCAGCTATGGTTGAAATAACAAGTGGCAAACCTAGGCATTTGCTAACAATCTCACGAGACAATTGCTCTAACTCTTGGGGGCAACGCCCTGCAAACTCATCACTCAGAAACGCCTTCTTGCAAAATAACTCCCAAGCCATTTCTGAGGACCAAGTTTGTACCTCATGGACAAGATCACAAGAGTTTTTGCTACAAAAAGTGGCAATATCAAGATTACGTGTCGTGATAATTATCCTACTGCCTTTATCTTTATTTGGCAAAGCATCTTTCACATCTTTCCAGAAATCTTTCTGCCAAACATCATCAAAAACAATCATGTACCTCTTTGTTTGTAGATGTTGCCTCAAAAGACTGATTAACTCATCCATAGTATAATCTTCATCAACTCTCTCCCCCGCTCCACATATCTGCCTTGCTATGATCCTCATAAGCTTCTTCGTGTCGTATGACTGAGACACCGTGATCCAAGCATGACAATCGAAGTGACCTTTCACGAGGTCATCGTTGTAGACTTTCCTAGCAAGAGTTGTCTTGCCAATACCACCTTGACCAACCAATGAAGTCACTGAGAGCATGGATGGTCCTTCTGTCAACTGTCGTATAAGTTCTTTGGATGCGCCGTCAATACAAACAATTTCATCTTCCTCCATGAAAAGAGCTCCTAGCCTAGGGTCGCGTTGTTCAACATCAATTGATCTGCTACTTGATCCCTCTTCCAACGGTCTTAATCCGTAACCAACACCTCTATCCTTGATTTCGTGCAGTGACTTTTTGATATCGTCAATCTCCGAAGCTATGTCATAACGCGGTTTCAAAGATTTGATGTAGTGACCCGCTTTACGCAACGAACCTATAAATCCACCTTGATGGCGATCTTGCTCAACATGGTAAAGGTACTCATCAACCAAGTCCTTAATGCGATCTGCTTGCTCTCTGATCTGCTTCAACCACACTTTTGCAGCATCATTGACTTCTCCCTTCTCTGATTTCGCCTCCGCGTCTCTAAGGAAAGGTTGGATGATCTCCAGTTCATCTTTCAGACTTTTTACTTCTCTGTAAACTCCTTTTACCAACTTTATTTCGTCAGCTAGTAGATCAACTAACTTCTTAATGACAGGACTCAAGAATGTCTCTGCCATCTCTAGTTAGTTTCTGATCAATCAAACCAGCAATGGAAACCTAACAGCATCCAATCACAATTTTGTAAATAAGCATAACTAGCAAAGCTAGAATTTAAGCAGAAACAGGATAAATTTACCGCCAATAGTTAACAATATCATTAATTCTGTTCAAATGTTTCATGTTTAAAAACCACTAAATATCTAAATATCTATCTACCAAATGAGTGGTACCTGGAAAAGCAGCCTTGCATAATGGAACACAGCATTTTTCCTTCCTTTCCTCTCCTCAATGGGCTTCTAGCTGTCGGCCGGCTGAATGATGAGGCTTATGCTTCGTATTTTTTGTTTTTTTTTTTTTTTTGAATCTCATATTTTATATTATATATGATTATACATTTGCCATAATTTAGTTGATCAGCTCGGCTAACAATATTAGCAGTCGAATTTGGGTGTTCTTTAATAAAATCACACGCTATGTTCCAAAATGAAATGGAGCATATTCCTGAAGTTGTTTGTTCTGTCGTTTAAAACTCAACGACAATTTAAGCTAGTCCAACTTAGTAAATATCGTATATATTTTCCTTCATTCAGTTGATCAACTGGTTTAACAATTTAAGTTTTTCTTCTTCTTTTTTTCGTTTTTCTTTGTTAAATTCCACATTGCATTTTGCGAAGTGGAAATTATGCATCTTTCAAGAACCTGCTTGTTATGTCATTCATGGAGGAGGAAGTCAATGACAATTAAAGCTGAGTAATTCTACATAACCTGATAGATTCTAGCCCCATCTTATGCGTGTTGAAGGACATAAGAAAGTGGGCCCTATCGACATGCGTGAATGGTTTTTAATGCAGACAAATAAAAAAAAAGTTATTAACATCAACAACGCTCTCTACTGTTTTATCCTTTGAACTTCGCTCTACGTTATTTTGTCTCTTAAATTTTAAAAATTACATTTTCACCTCCTAAACTTTCAAAATTTTCAAAATTTTACACTTTATCCCCCGAACCTCCGGTTTTTTTTAGCAGTGGCATGTTGATACTAACGAACCCAGAAGATGGAAATGAAATTCTTTTCTAACGCCGATCGACTTATGTTTTTATAGACCTCCCTAACAACTAACTTGAGAGAGCATTTTAAAAAGGAAGTGCGTGCCTGATCATGATCCAACTAGAAGGCAGCTAAAGTCCAGTTCTGTTGGTAAATTATCTCTGTTTTTTTTTTTTTTTATTATTTCAAGAAGAAGAAATTGAGAAGCTCAGTAATGGAGGATCTTGTTGAATGGAAGATGAAGTCCGTGCGATCCAATAAATGGAACCAAAGAGTTATTCAAAATTTCCCCCTCTCTCCAGAAGCTTTTTTTGTTTTTCTCGTTTAGAGTAGAGGAAGTTGGAAAAATCATTTGGACGTGGGAGGGGGAGGGGGCGTTTTGATAAGTAGGCTTGCAAAAAAAGTTTTTTGGCAAATGATTTTTTTTTTGTTTTTTAGATATTAAAAAATTAATTTTTTTAAACATTAAAATATTTTTAGTTTTTTTTTATCATTATTTATTTTTTTGGTACAGTTTTTTTTCTCTTGTTTTTTTTTTAAAAAACTGAGTTAATTTTAGTATTTAGAAAAAATTTTCTTTTTAATGTAAAAAAAAAAAAGAGATCATTCACTTAATTTTAAATTTTTTTTAATTTTTTTTAAATTCTCCTAGAAGAGGACGAGGGAGGAGAAATTAAATAAGGGTAGTTTTCAAAGTTTATGTCAATTTAAATTTTCTCCAAAATTATTTGTCATATAAGACAGGCATTTATATGTAGAACATATATATATATATATATATATATATGTATACAGGTGTAGAATTAATTCGACATATGAGAGAGAAACAAAGAGATCAGTGGAAAAAACGGGGAGAGAGACATCGGAGGGTTGAGAAAGAGATATCTGTATCCTTCCGGAGGTAAAATAAATAAATAAATAAATAAATAAATCCTCTTAAAATAAATATTGGCTTATTATTTAATGATATTTGTGAAAAAATATTTATAAAATTGGCCCACTTATCGTAACCTTTTTAATTTTTAACAGAAAATTATAATAAATATAACTTTTTTAAAACTAATCATAATAAATATCAAATTTTAAGAATGTTTGTAGTAAATAATAGATTCATAATATAAATAATTTATTCACCATTTATTTATAGTGTACATAATTTTTATATATACAGCAAATATATTTAAAGAGCAAATAATTTATTTACTCCTAGTTTATAATGTAAATAACTCTTATTCACATACTACATAAATTATTTACATCGTAAATCTACTTTTTATTATAAATATTTTTAAAACCTCTTATTTATTTTAAAAACTTTCAAAAATCTGAATTAGTTTGAGAAATTCACTTCGATAGTAGTGTTTTTCAACTTCTCACTTCAATGAGAAACTATGCAACATATCATATTTAAAGATAGAAAGAGTTTAGCGTTAGATAAATATATATTATCTAAGTATATTTTAGTTTTTTTTTTGTTAGCAAAAATAGTATAGATCAAATAAAGGAGGAAAAAATGATAGAATATCATAGTAGTAGTAAAAAGATGAAATAGTACCTACTTTACTATAAAACCAGCTTATTCCTTTCTTCTTTCTTCTTCTTTTTTTGAATTTATGAGTCAACTGGTCCAATTATGTTTAATGAATTAAAATATGACTCTAGTTTGTAAAAATTTTACAAATGTCTCAAAATGATATCATTAAAATTATTACTACGTAATTATATAGTACAATATATGATATCATTAAAATAATTACTATATTATTAAATATATTTTTAAAATATTTTATATATTATGTTATATTTTAATTTTATAACAATAATTTAGTCACATATTATAATTTTTTTTTTAACCAAGTTTAATTTGGGCCCAAAGAAGGCCAGAAGAAGAGAGAGGGCATGGAAATGAGGTCCGGGCTTAGCCAGAGTGAGGCCCATCCACATTGCTCGATAGCACCGCTTCTGTCTTTGTTGTGTTTCTATTCCTATAATTCTCTACATCAGGCGGTGGATGCGAGAAAGAAATCGACTTATTAGGGTTAGGGTTTTGTATTCCTTCGGATTTCTGATTTCTGATTTCGATTGAGGTGATAACAATGGAGGAAATTACGGAAGGAGTGAACGCCATAAACATAGGCTCAGGTGATACCTATAAGAAGAACCGAATTCAAGTCTCCAACACCAAAAAGCCCTTGTTCTTCTACGTCAATCTCGCCAAGGTAACACCTCTCTCCCTCTCTCTCTCTCTCTCTCTCTCTATATATATATATATATATATATAGATTTTATGCGCTTCTGTAAATTTCATGAGGTTCTTCTTTATCTATGCAATTCGTGTGTGCAGAGGTATATGCAACAACACGATGAGGTTGAGCTTTCTGCCCTTGGGATGGGTAATTTTTTCGCTCGTCTTTTGTTTATTATCATCAGTTCTTGTATTTTATTTTTCTTAGAATAAATGAAGTTAAAAAAATTTGTGCTCATAAGTTCGCTTGTGTAATCTTCATAGGACCAGGATTTTGAGATTTTTTCATGCTTAATAAGAATATAATACTTTGGCCATAGGTTGTTCTTTAATTTTTTTCTCCCTTAGGACCAATTAATTTTTGTTCCGTAGTAACTTTTTTTTTTGGGTTATTAGCATTATTAGTCCTCGAATTACAAATATTATTTCACTTTTGGTCCCTGAACTTTGCATTTTGACAAATTGCTTTTAAATTTTTGTTTTTCTTTGCCGATTTGATTCCTGACACTAAATTGACGGATTACTTTTAAAACTTCACACATAGAGAATTACAGGCGAGTCATGTAGTAAATGAAAATTTTACAAAACTTGTTTCATTTAATGCAAAATACTCTCTTTACTGTTTTAAAAACCCCAAAAAACTAGAATATGTTGCATGCAATATAATTATTTCTGTAAAACTTTAGTTACTATACCACTGGGACGTGATTACCTCCAGGAAATTTTATTATCATTTGACAATTTTAGTATTGGGGACTAAAACCAACAAATTCAATGTCTAAGGAGTAATTTGTCAAGATCAAAAGATCAAGAACCAAAGTGATGCAATGCTTTTAATTTGTGGAGGGACTTATAGTGCTAATAACCCTTTTTTAATCATTGCTAGCTTCTTTCAATCTTGATTTATTTGGAGCAAACGAGTTCTTTTTATCAGTTTTTTATAACTTGTTTAGAACAGTAACCATGGAAGCTAATTCGTAATGTGTTTATCGTTGTACATTTGCAGCTATTGCCACGGTTGTCACTGTTGCAGAAATTCTGAAAAACAATGGATTAGCTGTTGAGAAAAGTAAGCTCTTCATTTTTCTTTTTTTTTTTTTTTTTTTTTTCCCTTCTATCTTCTTTTTCTTAATGAACTGGTGGCTTTTGATGCTTAAAGATATTTTCTTCAAATTTTGCTCAGAAATTTTGACCTCAACTGTTGACATGAAAGATGACTCAAGAGGGCGACCAATCCAAAAGGCCAAGGTAATTGACGATGCAAATACGATGTGAATATATTTCTTTTATACAACAGACACGTGACCACGTGATGTCACCTTTAGCTAATTATAATAGGTTTCTTTGTTATTGAATGTGTATGTGAATGGTGATTTTATATATTTTCTCCTTGTATGGATCACACTAATCCTTTAGGCTTCCATTGTGGTTGTTTTTCAAATTGGGTATTTGTAATATAGTCTGAAAAGATTAGTTTCAGAATTATCATCTAATTTTGTGGATGCAAGTCTTCTAATTTCTTCATTATTAATATGTTATAGAGAGGTTATATTCCAGCTACTTTTCTTTGCATTGTTTTAACATTTGACCTCTTATGATATATCATTTTTGTTTATTTATTTCACCCTCAGATTGAGATAGTGCTGGGAAAGACTGAAAATTTCGATGAACTGATGGCGGCGGCTGCAGAGGAAAGAGAAGCTGCAGAGGCAGAAGAGCAGAGTTGAAGTGTGGCTCTTATTTAGTCCGTGGTTTTGCTTGTTTGATTATCCGAGATCCTTATTATTCTTTTTTGTTGATTATAGGTGTAGGCTTTGAGTTTTTGTTGCCACATGATTTTGATAAACATTGAAGGTCTTAGGAACTTAGATTCGAAGTCACTTTTCGAGATCAAGTTTTGTTATCTTTTGATCTGTGTCATCTGATTCAGTGTATGCCTGATTTGATGTTGCCTTATTTGGTATGGTTGGGTTCGTATTCTTTTTCTTGTGTTCTTTGAATGTATCGTGATTCATTTTACTTTTCGCCTATTCATTATGAGCGTAGAAAACAAATGTCATTCAATGTTCGTTCATAATGCGCATCCTTTTATGCTTGAGTAATTCCATTAGTCGTAATTTTTTTTTTTTTTTGAATCTCATCCGGTAAGAGATTCATGGTATGTTTAGGGTGTGATTGTTCTAAAATGTCTATTGCACATTTTTCCTCACAAGAGAAACTTTTGAGGAAAAAATATTCCTCTTTATAAAGAAACATTTAGATTATTATTATTATTATTATTATTATTTTGACATAAACGCTCTTCTGAATTTTGTTCCTCAGAAAATTATGAGGGCTAAAAATGTTGGTGGGATTTGGAAAATTGTGATTCTTAAGCGAAGATGAGATGCCAGCTCAAAATTGGGGAGTTGATGCGTGGGATTGGACAGAAGTTCAATTGAATAACTTTTTCCAGTTTCATTTTGCGTTCATATAACAATGTGCTATAAAATTAATGTCAGTATCGATATTTTACAAAGAATATTTTATAGCTAAATTCACTTTCCCTAGAAAACTGTTGGACCATTATGAATCGCAAAATTCTCAACAAATCTTTGTGGAGAAGGGAATTATGTCATTATTAATTGCAAATAAAAATAAATAGATTAAAAGGTAACAGTATTTATTAAATAGCTTGTTTAGAATAAAATAAAATTTATTTTTGTATAAAATGATGTAAAGATAAAAATGAAAGAGCATACATATAAAAAAATGAAAATAAAAAAAGAAGAAAAAATAAAAAAAGATGTGGTAAAATTAAAAATTCAAGTGTTTAAAAAAACAAATGATTTTAAAAATGCTATGTACTTGAATATTTTTGAAAGTGTACAATTCCTTTACTTAAGAATTAAAATTGTACTATTTAGTGCAATTTTCTAAGGTTTTCTCAAATTTTTTTAGCGTCCTCCACTTTCATCAACAAATAACCTAAGCGTTCCAATGTAAACCAAAACAGAACTTCCACCAGCACTATATTTTGAATTTTAACAGAACTTCCACCAGCACTATATTTTGAATTTTTCTGTCTTTCTTCCTGAATTAACATATCAGTTCAAGATCTAATCTTTCTCACAAATCAAGAAGTGGATGATTAAAAAAATGTGTTTATTTTGGTGTTACATTTAGACTTCCTCTTTTTTCTCTATCATCACCCTCTTGCACGCCTCATAGCACATGAAAGATATCCCGGCAGCAGGCACCAGTTTCATGCAGCTAGGGCCTAATCCTCTGTACAGACCCAGAACTCCCTCTTTTTCGAGTATGCTCAAAAGGGCATGAAGCATGTTCTTGTACTGCCTCCCGCTGAAGGCTCCGACTTGTATTTGCTTCCGTGCCACCTCAAGCGGGAAAGTTGTGCAACTCGAAACCGCAGCAGCTGCAGAACCCATCAAGAGAGTTGTCACATTTCCGATTTCCTGCTGATTGAAGGCTTTCTTGTAAGCTTTTCTCAGTGTGTCATAAGCAAAATAGTTGGTGGCAGCATAGGGGATTACTCCAATCAGACTTGGGACTAGTCCTCTGTATAGCTCCGCAGCTCCCTCTTCTCTGACAATCTTGATCAAGGCGTGTAACGAGTTCTTATACACTCCTCTCTGATAATGAGATTCCAATTAGTGATGATTTTGTAGGGCTGTAATAGTGATTAAAATTTTTACTTTTGGGACTGATCAAGAGCTTACTTGGACGGTCAGTCTGGTTTTTAGCAGCTCAAGAGGGTAAGTACAAAAAGTTGAGCTGAATCCAGCCACAGCACCTGCAATTAAGGAGGCAGGGACAAGGATTTTGTTGTCTTCGCCAGGTTTTGGAGTCAAGAACTTCTTAACTGTGTCATAAGCAAATAACTGCAGGAAGAAAACAGTCAAATTATATTTAGAAAAGAAAATTATTAAATAAGTAAGAGTAAACATTTTGTATGTAGTTAGGAGTACAAATTCAAAATTTATCATATGGAGATTGGCAATATCATCATCCAAATATACAATAGATAAGAGTCTTGATTTCACACCTCAATTGCCTTGTTTGGTGCAACTCTAATCACATTAACCAGGTTCCCCCTATAGAAGCCTTTCCATCCTTCAGTTTTCATGATAAATTGGAACACTTCAGCTGCGGATTGTCCGCAGCTTCCCACCATCAAATGCGTCTTTATTGTCTCCAATGGCGCGACTGCAGTGCGTGACACTGCACCTGCGATCCCTCCGCTCATCAACCTCCTTAATGATTCATTTCCAATCTTGATTCTCAGTTTTAGGCCATCCCTTCTCTTCCTTTTCTCCACCACCACATCTTCTCCAACTTCCAATATTTTTCCTCTCATCGCCTCCTGAGTCAATCTAATTTGACCACATTCAGCAATAGAGACATACTTCATGTACAACTTGGCATTCGGAAGTTTCACTCTACTGCCACTAGGATTCTGAGGATTCGGCAAAATCCCAAATCCCATTCCCACTCGACCGATGCTTGCAAATAAGCCGCCAGTGCTGTAACTTCCCTCGTTAGAACCCAATTGATGAATGTTAATGACGCAACTAGGGAATGTCACAGCTTTGCTTCCATGTTCAACATCTAGAGATTTTCTTCTACTCATTAGTCCCAAGCTTGAAATCGAGCTATTTTCTCCAGTTTCAATGTATTCAGATTAACTTTTAGTCTGCGTATCATGCAAAGTTGAAGCTTTAAGCGAAAAGTCCCTTTGTTTGAACCAATGGAGAGCAATGAGTGCTTTTGGGGAAAAAAGAAAAGAAAAGAAAAGAAAAGAAAAGAATCTTTTGCAGAATATAAGCACATAAACCTAATAGTAAAGAAAATAGAGAACAAAGGTACAAGAGATATTAAATAAACGTAAGAGATTACCACATGATCTTGATGAATAAAGCCACAAAACTCCCTCTTTTTCTTCATCCGTTCCCCTCTCTCTCTCTCGTTATAGAATAACAGAGCAGGGATGGCATAATCTTCAAAAAAATTATGCTTTCTGCATTGTCTTGCTCCTTTTTTGTTCTCTTTAGAGGCTACTTTACTTCCTTGAGGTCTTAAGTGGTTGAAAGTTGAACTTTTTTTTTGATAGTTTTTGCATGGTAGTAGTATCTCAAGGCTGAAAATGGCATCAAATCTAGATAAATAAGTAGACATGTGTCTGTTTAGAAACCAAAAATGTTGAACGAGTGGTGGTTTTAGCATATTCGGTGGACAAAATATTTATGAGACGAAATATCTATCATAGATTCTTGGGTCAGAAATCTTTATGTTGTTTAGTTGAGCACTTCTTGCAATTGGAGCCATAAGAATGAGATAAAATGTATATTTTGTCGTTAACTCCAAGAGGGTTCCCCAAAATGATTTTGTACCAGAGGAAGAATGAGACCTTTCTCTTCATTTCTTTTCTTTTTTAACCTCTTTATCACCACATGTTAATAAAGGCTGTTAAAGTATAGTGACCCGAATTCAGTTTGACGTAATCGAAAAAGTTCACAATGCTACAATTATAGTGAAAAAACAAATATGAGATTTAAGCCCATAGAGTTTTGTTTATGCATATATATATATATATATATATGATGCATTGCGTTAGGGTTTGGTATTATCGATTTTAGCCTATATATTCACCACCATCTTTTAATTTTTTTTTGAGATTAATGATTTTCTTTTCCTCTGTTTGTGATTTTTTTCGTCTTAAATTTTCACGTAAATCTATGTATATTCTTGTTTTTGTTTCTATCACACTATTTTTGTAACAAAGGCAACTTGCCAACCTCAACGGAGCAAGTTAAACGAAGACCTACAAGGAAAATGATTTGAAATGCATTTTCATTCTCACCCCCTGATGAAAGACTATGCCACTTTAGCATTAAAAGACCCACGGTTAGAATCATTTTTTTGTCTAAATTTTGTGAAAGAAAACATTATAGAAAAAATGGTTCTAACTATAAAATACGGATCTAACCGTTTTTGCCAATCAACCTCTTTTAGAATGTAGTGAAAGAACAAATATGAGATTTGGGCCCATAGGGTTTTGTTTATACCTATATATATGATGTATTACGTTAGGATTTGATATTATCTTCTTAGCCTCCATATTCGCCACCATCTTGTAATCTTTTTCAAGATTAATGATTTTATTCTCTTTTGCCCATGATTTTTTTCCGTCTTAGGTTTCGATGTAAATCTATGTGTATTTTTTTTTTTTGTTTTTGTTTCTATATTACTATTTTCGTAACAAAGGCAACTTGCCAACTTCAATGGAGCAAGTTAAATCAAGAACTACGAGGAAAATGATTTGAAATGCATTTTCATTCTCACACCCTGATGAAAGACTATGCTACTTTAGCATGAAAAGACCCAATAATGTCAATTTTCATCTTACTTAGCGTTTATTTGAAAGAACGGTAAGAATCATTTTTTGATCTAAATTTTGTAAGAAAAAATACTATAAAAAAATGATTCTAACTATAAAATACAGATCTAACCGTTTTTGTCAATCAACCTCTTTTAAAATGTTTTAGGACCGAGTTCGAGATTTATGCATAGGCTAACCGGCTAGTGGCCTATCTTCTCCTGCCAAACTTCTCACCAGGAGCTGGTAGTTGCATCCAATCCCAGGTGATTTAGGAGAATATCACTTTCCCAAAGTTAGATTTCAAACATGAATACCAAACTTCAAAAGTAAGACAACCGAATACAAACTAAAATTTCAAGTGACGGATTTGAATACTTCAAAAGGGGTACATAGTCTAAATATCACTCCAATAATTTTCAACTATCTTGGATGAAAAATTTAACTTTGAGTAGTAACTCCTGGGTGTTTGGCACACTGCACCTTTGCACCTTGTTCTTTTCCAGATTAGAAAATTGCTCTCTAAATTTTTAAGTTTGACAAATTATCCATTTTATAGGGTGTATGGGAACCTTAGTTTAAATCAATTAATTCAAAACATTATAACAATTAAGAGCTTTACACTATATCAATAGAGAGATTTACATTGTTTGAGTTCAAATTCTCAAAACAACATGCTAAAAATACACCAAAATGTCAAATCGATGATAAAATCTAAAGAGAAATGTTCTTATACATTTGCAAGAGCTTGTCGTGCACACAAGAAGGTCTCCCAAATTTTAATTCATTCTTTTGGGGCACTCTGCAATGTTTTATTATACTCAAAAACAATTTTCCACAGTTAAAAAAAAAAAAATTCAAAAGTCAAGTTTTTCAATTCAATCAAAATTCAGGGACAAAATAGCCAAAAATCAGCTTAGGAAGTTGATCTCACTTTAACCACACCCAAAAAGAGGGAAAGGGAAAAAATGATTTTGCATGGTAATTGGATACACCATTCCATGGATTCATGCATTCAGACCCAAACATGATTAAGAGCTGAGTTCCATCCTGAACTCAGGCAACAAAATAGGAAATAATTCTACAGGTTGACTAGCTCGTCAGTCTGACTTGTAACAAAATTTAACTATTGAACTGAAACTAATTTTTGGATAAAAGAATAAATATGAAAAAAAAAAAAAAAAAAACTTCCTTCAAGCAACCAAAATGTATCCCAAAAATCACATAAGCTTACACCTGTTGTTTCTACAAACTAGTTTCACTTAGCCTTGCCTTTCTTTGAAGAACCCTTATTTAATGTTTTCTTGTCAAGTGTCTTCTTTGGTTTCAACTTGCTTGAGCTTGCTGAAGATTTGTCTTCTTTATTTTTCCATTTCTTCTCTTTCTTCGCGTTGTTCATGTTGACAGCCTGTTTTTCAATTAATCAAATGACAGGAAAATTCAACAATAACAGAAAAAGGATGAATAACGTTGGGCATTTCATGGGAATTCTTAGAGAATTGCTTGTTCCGAACTTTCTCTGTTTGCTCTTTCACTTGTGAGCCCATCCCTTGTCCTTCTACAACTGGTAGGATTGAAACAAATAATGGAAAATAGAAGAAGCATATAATGATAAATAGAACAACCGTACATATTAAAGCATTTACTTTATAAGCTAAGGGCATGTTTACTTTGATGCAAAGGGAAAGGAAAAGTAAGAAAGAAGTGATTTATTTTTTTCTTTAATAAGAGTTTTGTAGGCCTCACATAATATAGGAAAGAAAGAGAATATCAATTCTCGTATATTTTTTAGTATTTTTTAGCATTAGTTCCTTATCGAAAGGAATGAATACCATATTTATTTAGAATGTTATTATTTAATAGTTATTAATTATGTAAAAAGAATATTTTAATAATCATATTGAATAAGATCCATATTTTAAGTAAACAAATACTTGAAAGGAAATGTGATTGTTTTCCAACACCCCTATCAAATAAATTAAGAAACGCTAGAAAAAGAATGAATAATGCCTAATATTTTACTCTCATTTTCGATCTCATTATTTTTTTTCTGTGTTTTTTTACGATTTGATAAACATATCGTAAGTGTACAGAGACCTTGCGATATTTGCCTGTGTTTAGCAGGCCTTTAGCCCGGCAACTTCTTGTCAAACTTTCCCCCACTACCCATTGAGGCTGCTGCCATTCCGGCCACATTCCCGAGTTCCTCTTTGCTAAACTTCTTGGGCGCAGCCTGGTTTCCGGTTATCGGCAAAGCTGTAGCCTGCAGCAGCTAGTTGATGGCTACAGAAAAATTTCCAGTTAGAAACTTAATTGATTTTTTTTTCCCCTTTCCCTGCCATGTATTTTTATTTTTCTTTTAAAATATTGAAATAGTTTAAAGCATCTGTGACAGAAGGATTTAAAAAAACCTTGGCAGAGCACCAACTTCGACAGCTTCTTTCAGGTTCTGCAACAATTTTTCTCTTCCTTCTCAATTTGTTTTCTTCTTTTTCTCCGTGCGTTGTTTAGCCTCTGTACAAATTGGGAGCATGGCTCATTGACACTGATCTAATGACATAACATTATCAAAATGGTGCAGTATTTTCACAGATAAAAAGTCGCATGAACAAAACGAATTCTTTTTTTTTTTTTTTTGGAAGAGAAAAGGTCTTTGAATTACCATCAGTAACCTTTGCATCAATCATATGTTTATGTTTGTTAATTTGAGTTGTCTTGCAGGAATCAAGAAGCGGAAGAAGGATAAGAGTGTTTACGATCAGCAGACTGGCACTTGGAAGCGCCGTTTTGGTTATGATCGTGCAAATTCAATCCTTAATTACAATCTAAGCGCCCAAAAGCCTAAATAGCTCATTTAGAATCTTGGTTTGAACCAAAAAAAAAAAAAAAAAAAAAAAAAAAATTGCTACCGTGTATTCTCTTATAAAATTTTAAATTGTTACTAGAGTGTTTGAGAAGTGTGGTTTGAAACTAATAGTTTTAACCAATTTTGTTAAAAATATTATAATATGTGAAAACTTTACAATATAACTTACTTTTTTTTACGCTACAATATGTAAAAGTTGTACGATGTAGTAACAAAAAGTTTTGATTAAAATTGAGACCGTTAAATACACTATACAATGTTTTAAGTTATTGGGAAGGACTTTTCAAAATATAAGCCTAGTAGATCTATAAAAAAAATCTCATACATCAACACGCAATGTGCATGTTTATCTTTATACTCTCTTTTCATTGAAAAAACAGTACGGTATATTTCAAAGTTTAAAGGTAAATTTTAAGAAATATTATAGTTCAAGAGACATAACATCTATATTTCTAAGTTGAAATGGCATACTGAAAATGTGTAAAATTTATCCAAATCTATATTTCAAAGTCATAACCATTTTTACATGTCATCGTATCAAACAGATTATTATAATAGTTATCATTGTGCATATATGATATTATGACAATTGACAATTATAATAATAATTATGATAATTGCTGGTGTGAATTGATCGAGCTAGATCCAACAACAAAAATTAATCAATTCTATTCATAAAATACTTTTGTTTTTAATTATATATAATAAAATATGATCATTACTAATGCAAATTAATAAAATATGATAATTGCTAATGCAAACTGATTGAAGTAGATCAAACAAGATGAACTAATCAACTCTATTCATAAAGTAATTTTTTGATAAAAATATTAACCTAAAAGAATATTAAATGAGCAAAACTAAAAGAGATATTTCTGGTTTCTAGCAAAATTGAGATGCTTTTAGGTAAGGGCAGTTTTTAAGCAACCTAATAAGGGACATATTGTAACATCCAGAAATTAATTAAATACGATTAGTATATAAATGGTAAATTAGTATGTCTTATTGTAATTTGAACTTAATTTAAATTATTTTGTGTTATTTTCTAATTAATTTCATTTTCAATTATTCTTATTAGTTATTTTGAATTTTAAAACAAAATAATTTGTCAAATGCCTAATACATCCTTTTTTGAAAAACCATATGCTGTACATGGTTTTATTTGAGAAAAACCACTCAACCCTCATTTATTTAAACTCTCTTCCTCTCCCTCATTTCCTCACTGTCCTTCTCACTCTTGCAAACACAATCTCTCTCTCTCCTTCCCGTTTCTCTTTCACCGTCTCTCTTTCTCTCTTTTCTTCTCTCATTTTGCTTCAAATTTGAGCTAGAGTCTTGATCCTCAGCTGGAATTGGAAGTCAAGGAGCATGTTTGAGCCTTTATAAACTTGATTCAATGATTAATTTGAGATTAGCTTGCTTTGTTTTCAAATTTTAAAATTTGCCTCAAATTCTTCAATTCTCTTTGCAAGTTGAAATCCGAGTTTCTTTAGCTTTGAAACCCTGCAATCTAAGTTAGTGATAGCCAAGTCATCATGATTCTAAGCTCAATTGGACAAAAACAAGCTAAATCAAGTTTTTTCTCTTTTTTCTTATTTTTGAAATAATTTGAAAATTTCTATGAAAAATCTGTTTAAAAGTGTTCCAATATGTATTTTTATCATTTATGAACATTATTCATGCTCTAAGAACTAAAAAACAGGTTTAAAATGAGATTTTGAGTTCGGGGAGGGCGACACTTGGAATCTAGAATTTTCAGATTTTGCCAGTTCGATAGGCTGATCATGAGCATCGACAAGCTGGATTCATGAGTCCGGTAGGCCAAATCTGGAGTAATTGGGCAGGCCTGTTCTGGACAACTGGTAGGCTGAACTGTGGAAGTTCGGCAGGCCAGACCTGTAATTACCCAAAAAATTCAAACGTTAATAACTATAATTAATTAAGGGTTTTTCTCTCATGACTTAGCTAAGTACTTAAGAAAGTACAAGTTTAGCATTTATAACACGCATATTTAAAGGTCTTAATAGCCGTAAGATCTTAGAAATAATTAATATTGTGAATGCACAAAATTATGTGCTTTATTTATGAAACATGTAATAATGTAATGTTATGATAGTACATTAAAATAATTAAAAATAATTATTTGATGTGCTAAACCAAGAGTTTATGATTTATTAATTTTATACATAAGCCAAAAAGATGATGTTATTGGCAAAAGTAGAATTTTCAACTTACTAAGATTATGTGAAAATTCTTATGTGATATCAGTTTAGTAAAAGAAACCCAGATCAATATTGATCATGAGCTCCATACCATAAATTAAAAATGGTGAGCACCATGTTTAAGGATGCAAGAATTTCAATGTTTTAAATGTGTATAGTTAATTATTATACACATTAATAATTATGTAAAGTTTACTATTATTGTTGTAATGACAATAATAATAATAACAATCATCGTAGTAATAAGAAGAAGAAGAAGAGCATTGATAGTGTCCACAAACACTGATCTATTGGTAAGATGTGGACCCATAAATAGCTCTTTACAAGAAGTAATTAGTGAAGCACAAAATTGTTCTAAGTTTGGAATTTAAATTAAATTGACTTTCAGATAGTCAATTTATTTTCAAAACTTTTATAGAATTTCAATATTGTTTTTATAATAAAATCTGAAGTTTTCTACATGAAAAATTACTGATGAAAATATATGTATTAAATTACATTTTTAAGTTTCAAAGGTTAAATATATATATAAAAATATCAATAATGATATTGAGCTAAGTTTTAAACACAAAATATCTTTCTTAGAATTCATATACATATATATACATATACGTGTACACAGTTGTAAAAATAGTTAATTATTAGTTTTGAGGACAAATGTATTAAAGTTTACTGTTTCAAAATTAATCACGAAATCCATATAGTATGGATAAATTTATGAAAATGATTTCTATATCAAAATGAATATTGTAGTAACGCAAGAATACAATAAGGAAATTATAAATCTGTGTGATTATTTTTAAAAGTGCAGATAAATTACAGTTTCAAAAGTATAGTTATGTCCACAAAAATTTAAAAGTTACATATCAAATTTGATCTACCCGTTACTACACGGTTTAGACTATGTGGACCACAAGTTGTCTATAAATACAAAAAAAAAAAAAACCAATCAGATCAGCTCGTCACTCTCTCTCTCTACTTTCTCTCTCTACTCTCTACTCTCTCTCTCCTCAAACTCAGTCCAAGATCAGGCCACCATTTTCGACACCTCCCACACCGTTGGAAAGGTCTCGAGGAGCTGAGTCCAACGGTGTGCCGTGCCACCCACAACTCCGTTGAAGCAGCCCTCACGCGCCGGTCAAAGTGGCCGAAAATCACAAAACTTTTTGATGTGATATCTCCTCCGTCCGAGCTCCGATCGACATGATCTTGGTGTCAACGGACTCAAAATGAAGAGACGAAGAGAATGTTACTGATATTACAGCTTGATTTTGGCTGGAAGAGCTTCGCCAGAGCCACCGCATTCTGCCGTCGCGTCACCCCCTCGATGCCGCCGTTCATGGCGGCGTTGTGTCACACCGCCCATGCCATTCGACTTAGAGGGTGACGGGGAGTGAGAACCCCCGCCCAATTGCAGCCTTGCTTGGCCGCACGATGGAGTTCGAAGCCACCGCCGTCAAGCCATCATGGAGCTCGTCGATCTTGCAGCTCCGACCGCAGTGGAGGTCAATCGACCTCACCATCTCATTCAGAAGATCAAGGCGAGCAAAACGCCTCGATCAATTTCACCGTAGCGTCACTGGCCACCGGAGATCGGAGTCCACCGTGGGAGCCATGGTGCCTGCACTTCTCGACAGCCTCGCCCCAAATTGGAGGAGGGAAAATGTACAGACCAGCACGGAGGAGCTCGTCGACCCATCAATTTTATGAAATGCTCGTCGGAGAACCACGCACGGCCTCCGCCTATGTGCACCGTCGCGAGAGACCTTGGGCCATCATTCAACGAGACGGTGTGGCGAACCACAGGCACCAACACACTCAGACAAGAGTGGGGAACAAATCCCCCAAGCCAATTTGGCCAAACCACCGCCGGAGATAGGAGATCAGAGTCTCCATTTTTGCTGCCCACTTTGAGTTTCAATCTGCATGGTTAGAGGCAAAATTGAGCAAAACTAACACCGCCATTGGACTCAAAAGATTTGAATTAGGGGGGGTAGGGCCGAGCCTAGCTGCCAACAAAGCCAATTGACGGCCGGTCAACCACCACTTCAGGTTTTTGTGATCCGGACCTCCGATCGATGATCCGAGACCACCTCCTGACTCGTTTCGACACTTTGAACGTGATGGTACCCTCCGTCTGAGCAAATTCTACTTTGGTAAAAATCGTTTGGTACCGACTGTACGCAGATCGAGGCGACTCAAAATGCAATAACGGAGTCTAGAATGGTGTTTTCAGTAGTAATGAATCTCCATGGAGCATTCCTAGCCATCCACGGCCACTCAAGGAGCACTACTGAGGATGTTACGCAGACTGCAGATGCAACGAGATGCAACTGGACCCGCTTAGTTCAGAGTCCAGGTAAGTAGGAATCTCGCCTACAGTATGAATAGTTTAAAAAATAAATTAATTTTAAATATTTTCATAAAATTTATGAAAATGCATGATCAGTGATTTATTACACTGTTATACGTTATGATGTGATATGCTATGTTGTGAAATGATGTGATATGCCATGATGATGATGTGATGAATAATGTATGATGCATGCAATATTTAAATTATATTGTTTGATCACCTTCAAGTCAAGTATGATTATGATTTAAGATTCAAGAATTATGAGATTGTGATGTCATGTAGTGATAAGTCATACTACATACACACAATAATGCAAGTGAAACTTATATGACAAGTTAAGGATGTCGTACCAACCTCTCAACCTACGGGGAGGTTCCATGTTAAAAAAAATGAATAATTTTGGTGTCGTTGGGACCTCGCGAACCCTAACTTCCTAAGACTCGCGTGCAATTGTACGATTATCGGGCCCAAAGTAAGAAGATAAGATACAGCTTAAATAATTAAGCATAATTCAAGTTGATAAGCAAGCATAAAATGCTCATGCATATTTTTATAAAAAAGGTTTTTTATTTACGTTTTACAAAACTAATTTCTTACTTGCTGAGCGAAAGCTCATTTAAGTATGTTCATGCCGTAGGTAAGAAAACCTGTCAGCGGTATTTGATGGACAATGGTGAGCGGCGGACGAATGGTGAAGATGAAAATGGATACCGCTCACACAATGTAATATTTTAGCATTTTTATTTTACGAATTTATGCATGTTTTATTTTACAAAATTTCGTATGTTTACACCTTACGAAAATATGTGCATATGAATAAGTAAATAATTTATATAATTATGATTTAAAAACCGAGCTTATGTTTGCACAACCTTGGTTCAGAGGATTTTAAAGTTTAAGAATGTTGCATTGTCCCTTTGTTTAGAGGATTTTAAAGTTTAAGAATGTTGCATTAGACAATGCAACAAATACACAAACTATTTAAGTAAGAAAATTATAAATTTTCTTAGGATTAAAAACGATTATTAAAGTTTTACGTTATGTTAAGAAACGAATTTTATGAATATGTTTCTATGAAATTATTATTATGAAAGTTTAAAAGAAAAGCTTTAAGAAATTAGTATCTTAAACTTAAAAGTTTAAGTCCTAAGAAATTATGCTTTGGTTAGTTTAAGAAAGTTTACTTTTAAGAAAATAATATGTTACTTTTTAAGATGTTAAAATTATAAGTAAAATATACAAATAATTGTTAAGAAAGTTTTAAAGAGTATTTAAATAGGATTTTATTTTAATATTTAATTTAACATTGTTTTGAAAATAGTTTTATTTAAATTAAGAAATGTCCTTAAAGTTATAGTTACTAAATAATTATCCTTATATTTAAAAAAAAAAGTTCAAGGAAATTACTACGGTTATGTTTCAAGAAATTAATGTTATGAGTTATGTAAAGGATAATCTTTTAAAAATTATAGTTATGTTAAAACGTAATTATTAATATTACGTTATCATTACGTTGATAAATTTATGTTATTATATTCGGTTTACGAAATTAAGTTTTAAGAAATAATTATTATATCTTTTAAAGTTACACGTTGAGAATTCTTTATCTTCAAGAATTCATTTGTTATTAAGTTTTAGAAAAACAGTTATTATTCCTTTTAAGGTTTAATGCCAAGGATTCGATAGCAAGAATCCATTTAACAAAAAATTTTATTTCAAAATTTCTGTATTTTATTAATAAGTATGTTTAAGTTTACGACCATGTTTAAGTTAAGTGACGGCCACGTAAGTGAGGGTCGTCACAAGACCAAGAAGTTTGGCAGGTCAACAAAGCCTTGTAAAATTTGTTATTTTTCACTGTCTAAAGCCTAGATAAAGACTTTGATTCTGTGATATGATTTTGAGAATGTTAAAGGCATACTAAAACACCTTGAGATAGCATAGTGATGTAGAATACTCTAAGTTAGATATTGACAAACTTAGTTCATATTTAAGGTTGTTCATGGTTCCGTAGAGCTAACATATAGCGGGTTGGGATTATGGTGCTGAGCTCCTGTATTGGATAACGAGGTAGGACTTTATACCTCTTTCTTTGACACCATGTTTTAAAGAAGGTTTTGGCCACAAAATGTTTTCTTTAAAAATGTTTTAAAGAAATGATTGAGATGAATTTGTTGGTTATTTTCATTAACTGTTGAACAAAGAAATGACCATAATGTACAATATAATGAATGTAAATTAAAATACTCGGTAATATAAGACTTGAATAATGATATAGAGCTGAACGTGTCGCAAACACCGTTCAGAATGAAATATTAGGGTATGATGCCATACTTAAAGATTAGGTTATATAAAGAGCGACTTTAGGGGCAGGTTTTGAAACCCGATTGGGCCAATATGGTGGTTATTATATGGCTTTGCCTACGATTAAATAATGAGACAACTTCCAGATTAAAAGAAAAATTGGACTAAATGGTAAGAAAGAAATTAATGAATTTCATTTTCTGCATTTCATAATCCTTAAGTTAATGCTAAATTTTATAATCAAATAATTGTTTTTTTTTTAGCTTAGTCTATTGAGCCTTTCGCTTACTGTTTACTTGTTTTAAACTTCCCTCCCTAGGTGAATTCTAGCTTAGGACTAATTGGGATTTTACTGGACAGACTCGTGAGTTGTAGGAGTTATATTTAGGTCATTTGTTTATTCAATCAAGGCATGTAATATTTTAATCCTACTTTCTCCGTATTGGACTGTGGTTTAATTTATTTATTGTCGATACTATGTGTATGCAAGAATGTAAGGCCGGTGGGGTTCGATTCGAATTTATCTGTCCTTACTATTTTATTTTATTTTATCTCCCTTAAATTAGAGGTAATTGTTTTAAAAATTTTAAATATAGTAAGTTTTCATAAATAACTCTAATCAATTTAATTGATTAGTTTGATTAACTTAATTAATCCGTCAAGTCATCCCCTAGATTTTGGGAGTGTGGCACACAAGATATTTTCATCTTGGCTTCTAAATCAAATGTTTGCCTTCTGAAATTTGCAAAATTTAAGAGATATCATAATTTGATCACAAATTTTTTATTTTTTAGGAAGTTTTATACGAGATCACAGCTACAAACACGTCACATTTTTTTTTTTTTTTCATAGTATTCGATTTGAATGTTAATTAGCTTCACTTCTGGTTGACTTTTCATTAATTCCAATTACGACCACAAAAAATAAAAATAACAGACGCGTTTGTTTCACCGGTAACTAGCTCCAAAGGAAATAGCATTACCGACTCTAATAGCTTCGCCCCTCAGACACGGCATTACGAAAAAGGAAAAAAATAAAATAATAAAGATGAAATGAAAATACGAAAACCAATTTTGCAGTTGTCTAAGCCCCAAAAAGCCTCTCTCTCTATGCCCCAAATCTCCCAAACACTACAACCTAATTTCGATCAATCTCGTAGTTTCAGACGAAACTCATCTCACCAAACCTCTCATCTTGATCATTCTCAATCGTAAGTTTAATTTTTGCCCCAAAATTCCCTCTTGATTTGGAGCAATCTTTAAATTCGATCTTGACAATTTTCCCATTTTGACATCAAATTTTTCTCTGATGATCAGTAGGTTCTGGTAATTCACAGTTCTTGCTCGTCAACCCTAGTTTTCTAGGGTTTTTTGGGGGATTTTCCGAGATGGATGGGAACAAAGACGACGCTTTGAAGTGCCTCAAGATCGGAAAACAAGCTCTGGAATCCGGCGATCAACTTCGTGCTTTGAAATTCATCACCAAAGCTCAGCGTCTGGATCCGACGCTTCCCGTTGACGATCTCTTGTCGGCGATCGAGAAAGATTCCGTTGACGGATCGCCTAAAGACGCCGGCGTGTCATCCAACGGTTCTCGATCCGATTCGCCTTCGCCTAAGCCACCTGATCAACCTTCGCTCCGCCATCGGGTTCCATCGACCGGGGCTTCGTCATCGTCCTCGGTGGCGGCTTATACCGAGGAACAGATCGCGATCGTGAGGCAGATTAAGAAGAAGAAGGAATATTACGAGATTCTAGGGTTAGAGAAGAGTTGCAGTATTGAAGATGTTCGAAAAGCTTATCGAAAGCTGTCTCTGAAGGTTCATCCCGATAAGAACAAAGCGCCCGGTGCTGAGGAAGCTTTCAAAGCGGTTTCGAAGGCGTTTCAGTGTCTAAGCAATGAAGAGAGTCGGAAAAAGTATGATCTCGTGGGCTCCGATGAGCCGGTTTACGAGAGACGTACGACGAGGCACGCTGCGAATGGATTCAATGGAGGGTTCTATGAGGCCGAATTCGACGCAGATGAGATCTTCAGGAACTTCTTCTTTGGCGGAATGGCTCCGGCGACGCAGTTCCGCGGGTTCAGTTTCGGGACTGGAATGGGGCCAAGGCCGGCTGACCATCACCACGGCTCCGGAGGGTTCAACCTCAGGGCATTGATTCAGATCCTACCGATTCTGCTGATTCTGCTGCTGAACTTCTTGCCGTCTTCGGAGCCTATTTACGCGCTTTCGAGATCATATCCCTACGAGTACAAGTACACCACGGAAAAGGGTGTTAATTACTATGTTAAGTCTACGAAATTTGAGGAGGATTATCCAATGGGTAGTCAGCAACGAGCTAAGTTAGAACATCAGGTCGAGCGAGAGTACTTTAATATTCTTGCTCAGAATTGCCGGCTTGAGATTCAACGTCGTCAATGGGGGTTCATACGCGAGACACCACACTGCGACATGTTGCAGCGGTTCGAGTCGAAAGCATACTGACTTGAATAGAGGTCATATTTCGTTTATTCTTGCTATATCTATATATATATATATATATATAATATATTTTAGGTTGATGTAAAATTTCTCCCCTCTTTTTAGGGGATAATTGTAGTTAAGATATTGATAATAAGTGATTTTGCTCCTTTTGTTTCCACGGATATAGTGAGCATGGTTATACTCCAATGTAGAAGATTGCTTGATTCTAATTAGTAATTACTATCTTTTTGTTTGTTATTTTACGTAACACTGTATAATTGTTTCAAATGCAATCTCTAATATGGATTTATCTGCGTGTTTTGTTTATTCCTTAAGTATTGTAGGTTTTTGTCACAAAAATCATGCCAATGCTCTGTTCTTGAACTGTAAAAGCTAATTGATTTCTCATATTAGGAATAGTTGTGTGGAAGAATTCACCCAATTTATCAACAGAATAAAGGGGTTTTCCTTCTTTTCCAAGTTTCTTCATAGTATGTCATCCACAATTACTACACAGCAACTTTCAGGTCATACTAAACCCCATCACTAATATTTACACACTTAATGCACTTTGAGGTAATAACATGTTGAATTTCCCGTAACTAATTAGAGTCCTGCCTTTTCATGTTATTGTGCAAGTTTGTAGAAGTTTATAGGGTGATTTTCATTGTTTTTGTTATGGCTAAATGAGAGATCTTTTGTTCAAAGTTGGTGTGTTTGTCTCTTGCAGAGTGCTTGTTTGGTGGCATACTAAAAGTGATCCAGTATTTCCTGTTCTGAAGACTACACAACGATATCGAACTTGCACAAGAAATGAAGCATATACTCGTGGTTTTTCTTTTCTTTTTTATTTAAGAAATGCATTATAGTAGCTAGTTTGGTAAAAACTTGATCTTGCCTGCAAGCTCTCCTATATTCTTCTCACATGTTGCAACGTAATTTTTTGTGAAAATCTCTGATTCGGCTAAATATGCTTGCTGCAATAAACGTGTCCGAATACCCAATTTCAAGACTTCATATCATTGAGTTCACAGGTTCTACTGAATGCTATATGTAGCTTTTGCCATAATCTCTAGTTGCTTGAATATATATTTTTTTGTTGGGTAGATAAAAGCCATATTGCACGGGCATGAATCCAGTTTTGCTTGGATTGATTGGATAACGAATTCACTTACATTTTTAGTTCATAATGAAGTTACTTATCAGGAGCTTCAATTGTTTGTGATATGTTACAGCTTAGCAGTTGGTCCTCTTGAAATGTCTGCGTCAAAGATAGAAAATCTGTTCCTTTTTTTCTTTTTTTTTCTTTCAAATCTGATTTGGAAAAAGGAAAACTAGAAGAATGCCCCCCACTGGTATGTGAAGCATAAAGATTAACGTTGCTTCTTAGAGGATTATAATTTTTCTGCACTCACTTGCTCCTTTTAACTTAAAAAGGCAGAATTTAACGAGGACACAAAACTAAAGACTGGAGTTTAAAGGGCACAATCCCTAATTTTCTCTTTGTTCTAAAATAAATGAAGATAGGTGAGGAGAACTCTGCTGATTTGTCTTGGTGGAACCATGATTGCCCGAGTTCATTATTATTATTATTATTATTATTTGATGAATAGTGAGGATATTTTAGTGCTATTTCACCAAGTAATGAAGCAACTGAATTATCATTTTTTTTTCCAGTAAGATAAAACGTACTACATGTTCATTTTCTCATAAGGTTGTGAAGACAGAAAAAATCTACTGGCCCCAGAAAATAATTAAGCATTTTTAAGTGCTGCAAAAAATGAACAAAAATAATTGCCAACGACACAATTAAAGCCTAACAAGAAAATTCAAACAGCAAAATGCAATCTTAACAAAAAGGGCACATCCATTTTTCAAATCCAACCAAAAAAAAAATTTAGCCATGATTGTGTTGTAAGTGTTTAGGGATCACCCGGACCAAAGCGACAACCTGGGAGAGAGTTTGCCTGATTTGCATGGACAGGTACTTAATGGATTGGAACCTTTCCAGGCCAATATCCTATTTTTCATTGACCTGTTTGGAAAATGCGGTTAAACTTTAAACTTTTAAACTAAAATTTATAATATATGAGAGCTTTATACTATAATTTTTTTTTTAATTGTAGCATGCAACAATTTTACAATATAGCAACTAAAAATTTTGGTTAAAATTTATTTTACCAAATGCCTATAAATTGATGTCAGTTTGGCAGAGTTAGGAATAGTCATTCCAAATTTTCAGTTGATAACAAAATGTGCGTTGATGGTCAATGATGGCCATGGCTGTGCTGAATGACTAAGAGCCCGTTTAGTTAGTAGACTAAGTCAATTTTCCATTGACTCCTAAAATTCTAATCACTTAAATGAGTGTTTGGTATCTTAAATGAGTGTTTGGTATCTCCAAAATCCAAATCAGCCAAATTTTTTGAATCTTTTGAATTCCCATTTTGAGAGTTTCCCTGACCTCCCAAAACTCAATTAAGGTTGTTACAATAAAATCTTCAATTCCCTCTTTTATATTTATGGAAAAAAAATCATAATTCTTCATTTGATATCCAATTATGACGATTCTTCTTTCATTGCGTTCCTAATAAAAAGGAAAATAAATCAAGATCCATATTGCATATTTTTAATATCATGAACATCAAGATTTAGGTAGCTTTGTCAATAAATCAAAATTTTTTTCCACTGTTTATCCAAACAAAAATTTTAATTTTATTTTATATTTAGATTAACACTTAAATGTATATCCAAACGTCAATTGGGATTGTAATTCAAATAACCCAATTTAAATTACACAAGTCAAATAAAAAAAATCCAAATCAACACAGTTTTAATTTGTTTACCAAACAGATCCTTTTTTTGGATCGAGAAAAGTTGACATGCTGCCAATGTTTGTATGTGATAACGTGGCACTTCAAATGCTTTTATGACACGTGGATTCTTGTGGGCCCACCAAAAAAAGCTTGCTTGATTACCAAATCATTTTTGAAGGAACATATCTCACATCCGGATTCACTGTTTCGAGAACAATAGATGCTGGGGACATTAGATTTGTCCAACAACATACATTAGTTCTGTCATAAAACATAAGTCGGTCTGGATGAAACTCACAGTACTAGTTGTAAGGCTTAATTGGGAATCGGGTTAGAACCAACTGTTTCAATCAATGAACTGTATAAAACTCTTAACAGCTACATTAAATTACTATAATATAAAAGCTCTCGTATGCTACAATTTTCAAACCTACAACTTCAGTTCCATTTGTTCTCCTAAACAACCTAGTAGTATTGCACACCGTTGATGTCCTTTATTTTTTTTGAAGCCACGTTTCCTTCAAAAATACTAAAGATGGGCACACAAGAAATAGGAGGGCTCCACATGAACCCTCCCACATGTGAGGCCACCGCCAAGTCTTATGATGTCTGCCGCAACTGGAGCTGGATAGCGTTTTTAGAACATGTATAGCAAAAGAACTATTTTTTTTTTTTTTTGGTTCATAAGTAAAGATACAACAGTCTTCCATAAACAAATTTAGTAAGCAATCACTAGTTCAAGGAGGAAGACTTTGCTTCCAGTAATAGTTGCCACAACAAAGCTGAAAAAAATAATGAAAGGTGTAATGGTGTATTACATTCACAGAATGAACTTGAGGGGCAAAACAAATTGCAATTCGAACGACACCGTTTCATCGTCAAGCCCCTTGTAATGTTCTCTGTATTTAACCGCCATCAAAATCATCCTTCATTTTTCCAACAGAAAGGAAGTGTATCAATGGTTGATTTGAAGCCATGTCTGTAGACCTGGAAACTTGCATTTCTAATCCTTTGAGGTGATAACTAGCAATCCCAACGCGCCTATAACTATATACTGCATGGAACAATTGAAGTTTCACCAATGGGTTGAAAGAAAGCAAAACGAACAAAACATTCAAAAAAAAAGCAAAAAATCTTCAATAAAGTTGTGAATCTTCTCCAATTTTCAGTGAAAACTAACCTTGATTATAGGTTTCTCTGTCATGATTATTGTCAGCCAGCCAACATAAGGCAAGAACCTGTAGAATAAAAGCAAATGATATCATGACAAATCTCACAGTGGAGATCTTCCTAGGAAGATATGGGCTTCTCGAAACTAAAGAGGTTTAGTTTCCTTATCCACATATATAAACTTAATCACTACTATTGTTATATCAAAGTTTGCGGCTTACCCAACAGCTCTTCCCATTATATGTTGGCGTTCCAACCACTTTTGGCCAGGAGCATACAACATCCTATCATCCACATCATTATTGTCTCCTGGAATAAATGAAAAATGAAGCGAGGATTACAGAGTTTTGAGCAAGCCATAATTACAAGAACCGACTAAGGATTTGTGTATGAGATCCACCAATAAAGTATAGCAAGTGTCAACTCTTTCAAACCCAACGACCATTTCTATGTTAGTATTTATGCCATCCTGAACGAGCACAGATATTAAGATTGTACCCAATATTTTTTTTGTCCAATTATGATTATTCATTTATTTGTATATTTATTTTTGGATGTCAGGGGGTGGGTGGGTGGTGTGTGGGGTGATTACATAGAGATGAAGGTCATTAGTACCTTTCGTTAAGACGTAAACCTCTCCGGTATCCTCTTGCTCATGAACCTACCAAAGAGAATAAAAAAAGGCACTGATCAGCCATTAAAACAAAGGACAAGAAACAACAAAAAACAAAAACAATACAAAACAACACCAAAAAAAAAACAAAAAAACAAAAAAGGAAGGAAAAGAAAAAAAGAAACATATGCAAGGCACAGGAAATAAGTTAATTACTTAATGAATGCATAAATCAATAGTAAAAACGAAAGTACTTTAATTTTATGAGTTAGTCTTTTGTTTTCTGAGATGTTATTACCAATCAGGGAGGGAAGTGATGCATCTCTTAGCCTAATACTTTAGCTACTACAAGATAACGTATATTTGTACACAGGAGAAAGAATCATCCGCGAAATAGAAAACACCAAGAGAAAGAAAGGACTTTTCTATACAGAAATTGATACTACAAAGTTAAGATCCCTAGAATTCTTACCTTGATTACTCGATGAACGATTGAAATAGGATGTCCCTAGACAGCATACAGAAGTTAGGTCAGCAAGCAGAAAAAAAAATGAACGGACGCAAGGACTCAAAGAATTTTAAATTGCACAGTCCCCTAGTAAAGAACACATCAATTAAAATTTAAAGGCCACAGATTATAACCCACAAGAAATGACAAGTGTTCAAAAGTAAGAAACCTACTCCAAGTAAGTTAAATAACAGAATTTTGTAACAATTAGGGGGAAAAAACACTTAAGACAAACAAACAAGTTAATAAATAAAATAGTGTAAATTAGAACTTACTTCCACATTGAACACAATAATTTCTCCTGCACGTATGGGATCCTCGCTCATAGTCAAGAAAAGAATGTCGCCCTGCAAAAGAATCAAAAACAAATTGTAAAGAGAAACCAAATAGATTAATGGTATTTCTATTCACGATACAGAAGCATCGGATGTGAAAGGTGAAACAAATTGCAAGCAGAACTAGATGCTAAGCAACAAGGTGCTTCAATCTCCATCATTGCAACAATTAAGGAAAAAAGAGAGGCTTTTCCAATGTAGAATGATAGTAATTTCTCTAGTTTAAAGTGTTAAACTAGATGGAATATTTAACTCCAACCTATATGGCAAACAAAAGACTTGTATCTCCAGTTCGTTTCTCAAATCCGTTACCATATAAAGTTCATTCGTAAAACTTAAAACCTGTAAAAAGGACTCCTCTCTTAATCCAAAATCACAATTTTGACATTACGATCGTTCACTACATACTAAAATAAAAGCAATTCTCACAATGTGAGACCCCAAAGAAAACAATATATCTTCTGCCTTGAATCATATCTTGGATCCCAGAAAATGACAAGCATTTGGGTACAATCAAACAGCAAGAAACACAAGTCTTTAACAAGAAATCAACCGAGCAAACTCAACAAATATCCCAAGTAAAATGTAACAAATCTATAAGTCCAACAATCAGTAATTTGAAAAAGATCCCATCTTTGACATTTTGACCATTCACTATAAACTAACCCAAAATCAATTTTCAAAAAGTCGGGTAACATAAATTTAGCAGCTTTGGACCATTACTCAAATCCCATAAAAAATAAAGCTTTTGGGCACAATCAAAAATAAAAAATCAAAAGGGTTTTCTTAAAAAAAAGGGAAAAAAAACCAAGTTGATTCAATACTCACCCTTGCAAAGCCAGGTTCCATGCTCTCAGAGAGCACAACCACAACAGGTGATTCACTGCCAGTTAAGCACATCAACCCTTTCCATATTATCAATGCCGAAGACACAATCAAGCCTAGAAGATACAGATATTCAAACGGCAAAAAAATCCAGTTTTAGCAAAAGGGCATTTTCAATTTTGCAGTTACAAAGAGAAAATATTGACAAACTCTACAAAAAAAAAAAAAAAGGGGGGGGGGGGGGGGGGGGGGGGAAAAAAAACAAAAAAA
>CAMOHE010052654.1:0-19257 GCA_946598075.1 Artocarpus hirsutus | reverse complement strand
CAAAGAACCAAAGGCAAAAGAAATATTAGTTTGGGATTTGACGGACCAAGAATGACGATCTGAGAGAGAGTTTGCCGGATTTTGATGGACTTGACGGAGTCCAGAGTCTCGCCGAACCAACCCATTCCTCGGTTCAGCGAAACGATGACAATTTCGGCGAATAAATCGTCGTTGGAATTTTGTTGCACTTCAGAATGACTTCGGAGTTTTTGACTCTCAGACAGGCCGTTCAATTTAATGGTTCTTTTTTTATTTTTTAAATGGGCTCCTTATTTTATTTATTTATTTTATGAAAATGATGACTGTGAATTTGTCAGCAGAGTTAAACGTGGCAATTCAAATGCTTTCAGGACATGTGGACTTTTGTGGGGCCTAAGAAAAAGTCGTAGAAATTGCTAGTGTTAAAACATACTTTCCTTTAAAAACATGTTCTATAAATAAAACTTATGGAGTTCCTTTCGCTCAGGGGGAAATTAAGAAGAAGAAGAAGAGAGAAGTTCGTGTCTGACCTTTCTCAACAGTTGAAAGCTACTATGTCTCCCATTGCCAATTATATCCAAATTTCAAGTAATCCCATATCTCCGATTGCTATTTTTATTTTGTTTAAAAGTACGAAAATAACATATAGTTTAATGCCACTTCATTTTCAGAGAGCTTGTATCTTGGAATCCGATATCTTATGTCTTGTAAACAGTTATTGAACTTCCTAAAATCTATGACAAGCTTTTTCTTTCTTTGAACCTTTTCAGAATGCTTGTTGACATAGAAGGCAGAACTAGCCCAACTAGATTTGGAGGGTCTAATCAATCCCATTTTCAAGGAGGCACCAATCTCTTCTTTGCATAACGCATCATCTTGCGGCATCCCTGGGTGCTATGCTATCTGATGTGGCATGCGCCATCCATCTTTATATGGCAAGTTGACAAACTATTGTTCTTGTTCCCAGAACTCGTTTGGAATCTTAGCGCAACATTTGAGCAATAAACGCTTTTCTTCTCTCTAAGGATCATCAGGCATGTCATCCACCCCCCAAAAAAGTAGTTCTTGCGTGACCCAAGGGATCAACAACGAATCATTTATTCTGAGGCCTTCTGATGAGAAGGTAAACGGTGATAAAAGGGTAAGAAAATCTGTTCCTAAAATGATGTCTTCGCCGGAATGATAAAAAAGATAGAAAGAATGCCTATCTTTAAGAGCATATGTGAGTTGGACTTTTTAAGGGTTTGGCATAGCCGGAGCTGTTGAAAGATTTGCCTGAAGCTGATTTAAAACTCATCTTGGTAGGTATCTAGTATTTAGTAGGAATGCTACAACTATGGATCATTGAAAAGATAGAGTAGGGTATTAAGATACCTTGTCTATTTCCATGTTAACAGAATCATGGTCATCATCTGAAGATTCTGAAGTGACATCTTCAATATTTGAATATTCTCTAGTATCTTCCTCTTCATCTTTATCAAGAATAATGAACACGGATTCTTGTGGTTCTGCGGACCAATCGTACCATTGATCTTGAAACTCAAGTCCATCGTTAAGCTGAATTAGCTTTTGTGGACTTTTCATCTTCGTAGGACGTTGTTTCGTCCAGTGTCCCTTTTTTCCACAAAGGATGCACTTATTGCTTCTTCGTGGTTAGCTTCTTCTTCTAAAAAAGCAATATTTGCTTCCCTTATAGGATCTCTACCTTTTGTAACGCTTCTTGGTCTAAACTGGAACTCCATTTCTCATGGTAAAAAAAATAGGGCTTCGACGGTGAAACAACACACCGGTACTAAAACAAGTTGCATAATTCATACCGTGTCAACACCAACTACGGAGCTGCCCTCATAAATTCTCAACTAGGGTGAACCTTGCCTTCTTCTAACATCGTTAATAGCTAATGAAGATGATGTTATTCAGTTAACCTTCATTGCAGGAGGAAGAGCATAGATGGATACTCGTCCCACGGATGCTCTTCACTATGTAACACTTAAGGAAGATAATGCGTACGTTATAGTTGATATGTTTTATGTAAGGGACGAGCCTTTACCTTTCCTAATAGAGGCAAATAGGATTATGAGCAATGCCCTTGGAAGATTTGAAGCTTGGCCCAAAGTATGGATTTAAAATGGGTTGTTAATCAATTTAGCAAAGCTCCGATTAACCAACACAATGTGGTCGGGCAAAGAGCCTATGATGCCTATGGATTAGCCAATCAAGGGAGGTTGTGGAAAGAAAAAGACCGCAAAAAATAGGCAATAAAAGGAAGATATAATGTAGGTGACACAACTAATAGATGATTTGGAAGGATTACCTCCAAAATAACAAGCTTACATAGGTACTTAAAATAATCTAGGGACTCCTCCAATATAACTAAAATTATGATGCCTCATGACATTACTTAGATTGAGGGTATGCCCTTTTTTTATCACTATCAAGAACATTGATTAGTTTGTTAGGTTTACTTAAATTAGTTTGAGCTGTGTCAAGGTATACATAAGGTTTATTTTTTTATTTTTTATTTTTACTTCTTACTTATCATCATTTAACAATCTTTGTTTCTTATACTTGGTTTCTTACGACACCATTGTCATGTTAGAGACTAACTGAACAAATATGAGTTTATCAACCCCATGATCACTTTCTATGTGTCAGGCCAATCTGAAGTTGCGATTGGAGAACGAGCAAGGATGCTCTGTGAGTTTTTGGATAAAAAAGGAGCCAAATGTTATTTTACTCCATATAATTGTGAAGGTCATTCGATATTGGCCTCATTTACCCACAAAAAAACAGAGTAATTTGGTTGGATTTGCTTGGTTAAGACGAACGCTTTGTCTTCAAAAGGAAGATTCAATTGTAAGTTTATTATTTTAAACTATATTATTTATTATTGTTAATTTATAGCATTTGTATTTAGGGCTCTAAATGAGTGGAAGTTGAAGATAAAAACTCAAATCTTTTTCAATCCACCTTATGAATATATTAAAATTCCACCACAAAAGGTAAGCATTCTACCATACATATATACACACACACACACACTTGTTGAATGGTAATTAAATTACATATATTGTTATTTAAACTAATATACCTGAACAAGAAGGAGACAAAGAATGTGGATATTTTGTATTAAGGTACATGAAAGATATTATAAATGGGGAGACATAAGCTAAGACAAGAATTTTATACTAATGAGCATTTGAGTAAGGTGATGGATGAATGGGAAGAATATATACAACTATACATAGACATGTAACCCATACATTAAGTTAAATTCTTATATTTTTTTATAAATTATTGTTTTATGTTAACAATGAACTGTGAGGCTAATTAAAACAAATTGAATACGAGAAAGCCACCCATGGGCAAAGGAAATAAATCTTGTCATATTTTGTTTAGTGCAAGACATTAGACGACGATTCATTGATGAAATTGTCGTCTTATGTAAAATAGCAAAAAACCTCATTAGAAGATGGTTTTTTTAGGAAACTGTCATCTAATACTAATTCATATTCACGATCAAGAACATTAAAAAATGGTTAAAAACCATCATCTGATGTACACATATTACAACGGTGGATTAGACAATGGTTTAGTTAACCGTTGAATCTTTTGTCCATACTATTGTAAATTAAATATAAATTTGACGAGATACTATTTATATATTATGCCAACAATGAAATATCTTTTTGATATTCTATTAAAAAGTACTTGATATCAACATGGTAAAAATTCTTACATAATTCACATCTATCGGGTATTTGGCAATGTGAGTTCTAACCCATGAGTCCTAACTGAAACAGTATAAAGCTCTCACATGCTACAATACTTTTAGTTTTAACTTACTTCCTAAACACCTTTCTAGTTATCTATAGTTGTATGGATTCCCTAAGTTAGAGTTCTCTCTTATTTTTTTCACAACTCTTGAACCTTTTACCTTATAAGAGGTGCTAACAGAGCTAACCGCCTAAAGTACAAGGAAGGTTGTGATTCCCTAAAGTAGAATTGTGGATGCTATAAAACACATGATTTCTTATGATTTAACCATTAAAAGTAAACTCATTCTGCAACTAAGATAAAGATGACATAGTTACAAAAACATCTCACGTATATATAGAAATGCATAAATCCGTCATGTGTTTGTACAATCACAATAGTAATAATAATAATGAAAAACCAGTACTTTCAAATACCAAAAAAAAAAAAATTCTAATTTTCCTCTTCTAGTTTTATAAATGTCTAAAGTATCGATCAAATTTTTGAAAATGCAAATAAAATATGGAGGGTATTTTTAAAGTTTTCCTAGAGCAATGGAGACATAGAAAATTTTATTTATAATAGTTGAAGAGCACGCACTATACATATATGTATTAAACATGTTAATAAAAAACAATGAGTAAAAAATTGAGAAAAAATAAATATGTATAAAAATAGGACAAGGATGAGAAAAAAAAATGTGCATGACAAAAAAGTAAAAGAATAGGAAAGAAAATGGGAGAAAAGAGAGAAAAAAAAAAGACAAAAGAAATAAAAGTTGAAAAAAAGTTTCGGTAAGAAAGAGAAAAAAAAAGTTTTTAAAGCTTAAGGGGGAAAAAATGTTTTGGAAAACCGAAAAAAAAAATTTAACTAAAAAAAAACATCCAAATGTTATTAGGTTTCAAGTTTCTTTATAGCACCATACAAAACTCATATAATATTTATGTTAAAGAAAATTACCTTCACAAAGCTCTATCATTTATTCGTATTAGTTTCATAGGAAGGGGGAATTAATTTAAGAAAAATTGTTTTTATCTTTATGAGGTTATAACCCCATTACTCATAAATCAGTGGACTCCAGTTTAATATGTAGCATACTTTTTAAGCTGAATCTTACTGTTTTGTTACTAGTAGAGTTATAGCCCCGTAGGATTGAATACGGTTTCTCTTAGTTTTAACCTTTAGCACACATCACATTGACATGTCATTATAGTTAAAACAAAAAAGACCCATAGTTGAACCATGAAAGTGGAAACGACATTCAGCGTCAACTTGAAAGATAAAACGACATGCCTTTTAGAATTTGTATCGTTTTTGTCTCCCAAGCAACAACAATCCCATGCAATATATTGCGCGTCTTTTGAACTGAAAATGGTGAAATAGGTTGCTTAAACGACATGTCTTTTATCCTGACTACAAAAGAAATGTTGCTTAGTTTAGAAAACAAGATGAAATGACATGTCGTTTAGGTTCTTTAAACTAAAACGACATGTCTTCTTTGCACAAGGAAAACAAACATTTCTTTTCTGCATAGCAGAAACAACGTCTTCTTTGCATTAAAAAGACATACGATATGCCAATTAGGTTCTCTAACTTAAAATCATTGTTTTTTCATGTCGTGAATTGCTATGGTGACATGTTGTTTTTCCTTAATGTTTTACTATTATTGCCATTGTTTATAGCTATCGTCTCCAACTATATTGAGTGTGTTTGAGAAAGAAGTTGAAACTTATTGATTGTAATTTGTCTACAATGTAACACTTATAAAGTAAAATTATGTTATAGTAGAAATCTTTCACATGTTATGGTGTTTGAGTTTCAATTTGCTTCCTAAACACTTTAAGGACCCATTTGAAATAGTTTAAAATGTGTTACTTTTAACTTATTCAACCTAAAAATTGTTTTTGGACGTGTTTACGTGTGCAAGCTGTTGTGGTTTTAATTTTTTTAAGCATTTTTAAAACAAATTACTTCTTTTGTGCTTATAAAAAGTACTTACAAAGAGTGCTTATAAAGGAGTATTAGCTGCACTCTTTTTCTTACTCTCTTTTACACTCTCTCCAGACATTGCCTAACATATGGACTCAACTATTTTGTTTTTTTATTTAAATAATATTTTATAATGTTAATAAATTATACATATAAGATAGTGATGGAAAAAAGTGTAAAAGATGATAAAAGAGAGAGTCTATCTAGAACTTATCAAAAAGTAATTAAAAGGCTTTAATTTATACTTTCCTTTTATACTGCTTAAAAGCAAAAATCACAAGCTATCACAAACACGTCTTAACTGTTGTTTTCAACTGGTTGTCGTTTGTTATATTTCTATCATTTAGGCAATATTAGTCTCAGCCCAATTTCCAAAAGAGGCCCACAAAGCTGAAAGGCCATGTTCTCTCCAAGTCCCACCTTTCTCTATATAAGTGCAACGCTTCGTACCTTCAGTAAAGCTCTTTGTTGCTTAAACCCTAAATTTAGCCCTCAATAAAAACCCTAGCCTCAATTCTCCAATCCTTCTTCGCACCAACAATGGTACTTTCTCTCTCACTTTCTCTCACCTTCTCGACCGAGAAAATTCTTGATTGATTGATTCATTTTTCTCTTTTTCGTTTTGTTTTTTTTGCAGCCGGGAGAGGAGGTGAACCCAAAGGCGTATCCTTTGGCCGATGCGCAGCTCACGATCACCATTCTCGACCTTGTTCAACAAGCCGCTAATTACAAGCAGCTCAAGAAAGGAGCAAATGAAGGTTTTCTTTTTTAACTTTTTTTTTTCGATTTACATGTTTTTACTATTATTATTGATTATCCTGTTTTGCTTTTTTCTTTGTTGAAAACTTGATTTTTTTTGGGTGAAATATTTTATTTTTTTTTGGATTTCAGCTACTAAGACTCTGAATAGAGGTATCTCGGAGTTCGTTGTTATGGCTGCGGATACTGAGCCGCTTGAGATCCTTTTACATCTTCCCTTGTTGGCTGAGGACAAGGTAAACCTTGGTTTATTTTAATATTTTTTTATTATTATGTGTTTCTTTTGAAGTTTCTTTTTTGGGTCATTACATTTTATTATCATATATAAAAAAAAAACATAGCAACCATGCAAAAGTAGTTTAATGAGACACCATGAAACTAAAATATAAGTTTAATGTAGGGAGGAATTCATTTTTAGAGATTTTTCATTAATTTGTTATGTTTGCAATGTTTATGTCAAAATTTTTTCGTGATTTATATTATTGCTGTCTGGTAGAGGGGCTAATGTTGTACTAAATTGGCTAGATTTTAGGATCTTTCAATACTATTTTTAGATTAATATCTTTTAGGTGAATTAGAAGTCATGTTATGATAAGCTAGGCGTTCTTTTTAAGTTTCTACTTAACAAACTGTGCTACAAGCAGAGTGATATGAGGTTCACTTTATAAACATGTTGTGTAATGATGTTGGGTTCATTTGGCTTCTAGATTTATGGTTGTGTAAGCACGATGAACTATGTCTAGAATCTCTGTTGCTTAAATACAGCATCTTTGCGTACATGCTACTGTTTTTTTGAGTGTAACTCTGGAAATGTGTTGTTGGCTACAGAAAACTGTCCATGTTGTAGTTTTCTTTTTTTTTTTTTTCCAAATAATGTTCTAATTACTGATTTTATTTAACTTTCTAGAATGTCCCGTACGTTTTTGTTCCATCTAAGCAAGCTCTTGGCCGAGCTTGTGGTGTCACGAGACCTGTCATTGCCTGTTCCGTTACCACAAATGAGGGAAGCCAATTGAAATCCCAGATACAACAACTTAAGGTAATTTTTCCATTTTGCCTTTCTAGTATATTTCCTAATTGTTTTATGCTGCCACCTTGAGGGTATTCTTGTTTTAAATTCTTAGGCTCTTTACCTTAAAATGCAGGATGCCATTGAGAAGCTCCTTATCTAAGACTATAAGGGACTGCTATATTCGGTGTGATGGGCCTCTTCGATCATACTAGTCGCATCTCTAGAGGCTTTGACTGATGAACTTGTGCTATTAGAAACAATGTTTTTCTGTTAAATTATAAAAATTTTTAGTTGTGTGCAATGCAAGAAAGAATACTCAAAAAATATATCTGCTTGAGTCAAGATGAATTATGTTGATGTTATAAGCCTTATAAGCTACTAGATTAATGTGATTTGTTCTGTTATTTGTTTTTTGTTTCAATATTGTTATTAGAACTTGTTTCTAATGAGCTGAATGTGAACTATGCTTACACTAAAATCAAGTCACTAGATGGATATGAATCCTATCAACGTGCGGTTAACAGTTTAAGCTGTGTGGTTAAACTCGTTAATCTGTGTTTCTGTTAAACTTGTTCCCAACACCCTTTGTCTATTCCTAAACCTTTTTTTTTTTTATTTTTTGTTTCTTGTTTTTCAATAAGAATTGTCCATTCTTGAATCTGGTTGTTATGTTTATGTCGTTTACAAGACCAACATATCTCAACTTGGTATTTTTACTACATATAGGGGGGCTATTTTTGCAGCTTGCAACTTTATTCAAGGCGTACACCCTTTTTGTTTGGCACTGCATGGTCCTGCTGTGATTCTTTTCTTCATTTCAGTAAACTTAATTAGTGTTTGGAGGCTTCATTTATGGATGCAAGTGTGAAATAAGACAATAATTCGCCAATAATATGAGCAAAGCAAAAATGCCTGGGGAATAAAGAGGATAGTTGAAGGATAGGAAAACAAATAATCTATGTCTGAACTTGTATCATCAAAGATTTTGGGCCTCTCTCTACACGCTCTATTCGATACGACCATTCTTTCTCATTGTGGAATCAGAGTAAGAGGAATGCATTTCTGAAATAGAGGAATTAGAATCATAGAACTGAGTTAATGGGGGTGCCTTAAATTCCTCTCTTTTTTATTTAAAAAATCTTTTTTCTTTCTTCTTTTTAAATAGTAATACAAGTCCACTTGTTCTGTTATAGTACGTAGACGGACAGATATCCTAATTAGAGCATTTTTAATATAATGTTAAATTGATGTGTTAATGGTAAATTTAGCACTTGAGTGTAAATACTTTGCAATACAATGTTGTTTTTATGCTTAATTTATTGTATGCTGTTTGCCGCAAAGTTAAGAGCAAGTTTGGCATTTGAATCTTATTTATGGAGAGATTGACATTTTTGCTTTAATAATTGCAACATTTTTACTTTTTAAATTGTTTTAATATTAAATGTTTACATTTGCAAGTTTTAAAGTTTAATAATTATTACAAAAGTCAAATATAGCATTTTAAATAATATTATGTATTGTAGCATAAAATAAAATAACACATCAAATATGTGACTTATATTTTTTGGTGGCAAATTTAACATGTTGTTAATTTTTGCATTAGAGATGGTCTTAGTTGGTATACCACTTCTTTGAGAAAATTATACGCTATCTCATACTTTTAAAAACTGTGTTTATTTATGTTACACTTAAAATGTTGTCATACTATTACTCATATTATATGTTTAAATTATGTCACATTAAAATATTTATGGCATTTATATAAAATAAGTTTTAAAAGATCACATTTATGGAAATTCCCCTATTTTTTTACTATCATTATTGTGTTTAATCATTTTTTTTTGTTTAATTCATATCACTTCGAACCAAAAAAGTTAAATTACCCTTAGATGATACTTGTTTACCTAATTCAAATCCTAAATACTTATAACTAATTTTGTTTTTATGCTCTTTGAAAATGGTATGTCTCAAACTTTCTCATAAAAATGAAAAGAATGAAAAAAATTCTCAAATTGACCCGCATTTTTTGACACACTTGTCTTTCCCAGCCCATCACTGTAATTATTTTTGGATAATAGCTTATTTTTATTTTTTTTTATAAAAGAAATGTGATGTTATATTTTTTGATGCGCTATAAAATGCATCTTTAAATTTCAAATTCGAGTAAAATATGCTCTTTTTCTGTCAGCCATTGAATGATAAATTAACGGATTTAACCGCAAGCTTATAAATAAGCCTGTAATTAAATACTAATTGAACATTACATCTTATCTTCAAAATATTCATTTCATATGTTCGTTTTGTTGAACATACTACCTGTTCAATGTTTGGGTACAAAATATATTCATTCGATGCATAAATTAGGGGTCAAAATAGTAAGTGTCTTTTATAGCGTAAACAAATTGCTGACAAAATCAACAGGGCATCTAAAATATAAAAGATGCATTCTCAATAAACTCAGAATATATAAAATGAAATTTTTAAAATGCTAATTATTTATTATTATTATTATTATTATTATTATTATTATTGGGTTAATTACATAATTGTATCTTTAAGTTTTAACTATTTCTCAATTTGTTCCTCTGTTCTTAGAAACTACAAAGGCATCTTTGAAAATTTAAAAACTTATTTTAATTTTATCCTTATAAATAAAAAAAATTAGACAAAATAATATGACCACTCTTAAATGGTTATGATAAATATTTTATATACTAAAAACATAAAAAAAATCATAAAACAAAACATTAAATTTTAAAAAAAAAGATCTTAATTTTTATGATTTTTTAAATTTAAAAATATACTTTTAAATTTTTCTTAAAAAAAAACATATATTTCATAAATAAATTAGGTTTTTCAAGAGTATTTTTATCTTATCTTCATGTTTTTTAATTTAAAAAAGTTTACAAGGAAAAAAAATTTAAGTAAAATTTTTAAATTCAAAAGATACTTTTATAATTTTTAAAAATATATAAATAAATTAAGAAGTAATAAAAACTATAAGATATAATTATACAATTGTCTTTCATTTTTTCTCCTACAACTTACAAACTTTGGGAATGTTGAAGTACGAGAATATCTCGACATAAAATGTGACACATTCGACAACAAATAGGTGGGCGTGCCGGAGTGGTTATCGGGCATGACTAGAAATCATGTGGGCTCTGCCCGCGCAGGTTCGAATCCTGCCGCTCACGCTTTTTCCCATCGCCCTTTTTTTTTTTCTTTTACAGAACATCGTATGCGTTTTGGTGGACAACAAGTTGTTCTTTTAACGGATTAATATCCAAGAATGTCACCTTGTAGAACACCAAGGAGATATATGCAAAATTTCTTCCAAATATATTTTTACATCTGCAAATATAACTTTCCACTTTGAGCAGTTTCAAGGTGTTCATTGTTGCTAAGATTTCCTTGCAAACACTCATTATCCTCTCCCTCACTCAACAACCTCATTTCAAATCCCAAGTACTTTGCCATCCTAAAAATCTCCTCGGACTTGGCGTGGGACTTATCACCTGCTGAAAACCCATGTAGATTCAATGAACCTCCACCAACATCACCAACATCAACCCAACTAAACCCCACTACTTTCTTCACTCCTTTGTTCCTCATCCCTCTCCGAATTTTTGTAACCTTTTCCCATTCTCCCTTCTCAGCATACAAGTTTGATACCAACACATAAGGACCTGATTCCGTTGGCTCCAATGACATCAATGCTTGAGCTGTTCTCTCAGCCATTTCCAAATTCCCATGCATCAGACATGCTCCAAGCAAGCTCTGTAAAACCAACAACCCGGGCTTCCCCGGAATCCTGCCTAGCATTTCCTCAGCCTGCTCGAGTTTTCCTGCCCGGCCAAACAAATCCACCATACAAGAATAATGCTCTGGGGATGGCTCAATCCGATAGGTCATCACCATCATATCGAAGAGCTCCTGCCCTGTCTCAACCATCCCCTTTCTACTGCACGCGGTTAGTTCGGAAAGAAATGTGATTGAATCGGGTTTTACCCCTTCTCTCTCCATCTCCCTAAATAATTTTATCATTGATTCGTAGTCCCCATGGCCAGCATAGGCAGAGATTATTGCTGTCCAAGCAAATTGGCTTCTCTGAGGTGTGTCGTCGAAAGCCTTTTGAGACTCGTAGATGCTCCCCCGCTTTGCATACATGTCGAGAGGAGCACCAGAGATAATCGGGTGAGTGTTTAAGCCATGTTTTATCAAGTACGAATGGCATCGTTGGCCATACTTCAGAGAAAGATCTGCAGCATCAGCAATTGCACTCAAGGCACTACCAAAGGTGTAATGGTTTGGTTTGCACTTGTTAACCGCTAAGAGGAAAATCTGCAGAGCTTTTTGGAACAATCTGTTTTGAGCACACCCCGAAATGAGTGAATTCCACGATGTGATGTTCCTGTATCTTAGCTCCTCAAAGAATTTCAAACACTCTCCCATGGACTGGAACTTTGCATACATGGTGATGAAACTATTGCAAACGTTTTGTTCTGACAAAAAAGCGGCCTTTATACAAAGTCCATGGATCATCTGGCCTTCTTCAACCAAATTTCTCATAGTTACAGCATGGATTAGTCCAATAACTGTTACATCATTCGGATATACCCCATCTAATCTCATGCCATAAAATATACGTATAGCATCATCTTCATTTATAGAAATCATCGAAGTCCAGGACACAACATTTCGTTCACTCATCTCCCGAAAGACTAATTTCGCATCTTCAACGACCTCACACTTCGAATCCATTGAGATCAACACATTGCAAACCGAAACATGTGTCCTATATCCTGATTTTATAACCAAGCCATGTATCTGTTTCCCAAGCTCTAAATTTTTTTCATGCCCACAAGCCGAAACTGAACTTGTAAATGATACATGATCAAGCTCCATTCTCCCCCTCACCATTCAAGAAAGAACAAAGGCACTTCTAAGCCATGATCTCCATCCTGGGAATACCCCGAAATCATTGCGTTCCACGAGACCAAATCCTTATTGGGCATTTCATCAAACTTTCTCCGAGCGTCCAATAAATTTTCACATCTCGAATACATCGACACAAGTGCATTCCCGACAAAAACTTCACAATCAAATCCTGATTTTAAAACAAGGCAATGCAATTGGATTCCAAAGACAAACTTTTCATAATCCGAACAAAAAGCGAGGATCGTAGTATAACTCACGGGGTCAAATTTCACCCCGTTCAAATTCATTCGGAGTGCGAAATCGAAAGCATCCTCACTCATTCGAAATCCTGAAAGGATAGTATTCCAAGAAACAATACTAGGATTGGACAAACTCTCTAAGACACACAAAGCACTTCCAAGATGCCCTGATTTAGATTACATATTCATCAAAGAATTCGAAACTACGCAGTACGAAATAAACCCAGATGAGATTGCAAAACCGTGGATTTGGCGGCCGAGTTTCGGCTCGCCTCGACAAGCCTTGAGAGCGAGGCCAACCATAGCTTCGTCCACGTTTCCAGCCAAACCCATTTGAAGTTCATTCTTAAAGATTTGAAGAGCTTTGTGCGGAAGATTTCTCCGCAAATAGGCGAGCATAAAGCGGCTAAGGGAGGCAGCATCTGGTTCAGTATTTTGATTAAACGGCTGGTATTCATGTCTGGAAGAGTGGAAGAATTTTGGCTTAATATACCGTTGCTTTGGTAGCCTGTGAAGAAGAAATTTGAAATTCAGTTGGTGGGTAATCATCAAAATTTGACATAAGGCTGTTGGAATTTGAAAAACCGTTTCGAGCAAAGGAGATATTGAAACCCTCTTAAAACCCTACTCCGTTTTTGGGCCCAAGCATCCTTGCATTGCCTTTGCTTTTGATGGCTTTGACGAAATGGGCTTTAATTTTTGGGCTCCAAAAAAAAATAGTATATAATTGAAGAAAATTTTAAGATATTTTGAATGTTGGGTTGAATTTAAAATTTCATAATAATTTAGTTATGTATTGTAATTTTTTCCAATACAATATCACCCTCAACTAAGAGGGTCTGTCTTTCACTATAGATGGCGGTGCCATTGTATAGAAGAGTATTGAGTAATGTTGTGTCGTAAACTCAAGTTTTGAGAGAATGCCATGCCAACATGGAGTATGTTTAGGAATGTAGTTGGAACAACAAGTTAGAACCAAAACAATATAACATATGAGAGCGTATTTTTGCTTTATATTGTAAAAGTTAGAACTAATAAATTGGAACAACATTGTCAAACACACTAATATTTAAAATACCTAATATGTCTGTAATAGTATCATTTTAAGATCTAGGCAGTGAGTACTAAGATTGTTGGTAGATATTTGCCGCGACACAAAAATTGTCGAGACTGGCGATGGGCGATAATGGCCGGATGGTGATTGTCGGTATCCTACCATGATACCATTTAGTTGCTAGCTAAAAACATTCGTTATCTTAGCTGTGATATTTTACAGTCATTGGTCAGAGACAACCAATATCTTACAGTGATAATTGGAGGTAGTTGGTTGTGATATCGAAATTTCGATCTCACAGTCGCCTATTGCTAATTTCCTCCCTAAAATATTTGAAAAATACCAAAAAAAAATTCACAAAGGCCACAGGTGGATGGGGACCTGATTGCAAGGCGACCATAGAGCTACAAGGGTGCTTGTAGCTTAAGGGGGCACATTCATAACAGAATAAGATGATCTACAGATTTGTGCGGTGCTTAACTAAAGTGAGTTATAATTCTAAGGGAATAATGAAAAACTAGAGAGCTGAATTAAGGGTAGATTCCCAAAAGTTCACAAACTTTTTTTTTATTATTATTTTTATAAAATGGACATGCAGAATCTAACCATATATAGACCTCATAATTTACAATCATTGTGCTTCTAGTGTGTTTCTTTTGGACATCAAAAGAATGGAATTGAAAACTTTGTATTGTATCTATACCTAGATATTGTCTTTGAGTCAAAGATTTTCGTTAGATTCTGTCAAAGCCACATGATTTTATAATGTTTGTTATTTTTATTATGACCTAACGTTTTAAAACACGCAACAAGTAAGTGTAAGTATTATTTACCATAAAAGTTTCCACTTTTGTTAATATTTAAAAGAAAATCGTAATCGTACTTGTTTATATCTCAGTTTTTTTGGGAAGAAAACAGTACCATACCTAGATAATCTCAGCAGGTGTAAGTGGTGGAGCTGGAGTTTCTTCTCAGTGGGGCATTATGGAAAAATTAAAAATAGTATTTTATTAAATAAAGATAGATAATTATACATTTCAATTATTGAAGGGGATATAATTATAATTTTTCTCATGAAATAGAGGTATAACAATAAATTTTAATTATTTTGTCAGAGCACAACAATATATTTCAGTTATTTTGTAACAGCACAACATTATGATTCAATTATCTTGTCGAGACAATATTAAAATTTTCATTTAAAATGAGAACATAATTAAAATTTTAAATTATTAAAATTTAAATTTTAAAAAATGAGTGGAAGCGCAGCCCTCATTCATGATTACCTGGCACTTTGTAATGGCATATGGATCCTCAGAAGTGGATTACTAGATACACTCCACGTATAGCAGGGTGATTAACTCGAATCAAAGAAAACATATAAAGTATAAAACAAAAAGAAAGCGTATAAAGTACGAAGTAAAAATGATGGGGTTAGTTAAATTAACATTATATAATTAAAATGATATATAGGTTGCTTCAAGAAAACAAAACGGAGGAGATTTTTTTTTTTTTTTTTTAAAAGAAGAAGTTAATTATATGCCTATATAAAGTATAAAACATATGGCATCAAATTACTGTTTGTTCAAATACTCAAGAAGCAAAATAATCAAAATCGAGTCATAGGCTATGAATTCCATAGTTGCTTTCATTGTTTAAAATCGATAGTGATTGATTATGAACAATTGATTATCTTATCTTTCAACCACTCCTTCCAAATCATAGTTTGCAACGTCAAACATGATTGATCACATATGACTATCACAATTTAAGTAAATTAAAAATCCCACTCTCTCCGCAAAGAAAAGATCCTAAATAAGATGTTTGAAAAGTAAGTTGATATTGAGATTTAAAACTTAAAGTACTGTACCATATGAGAGCTTTACTTTGTAGCATATTTTTACTTTACATTATAGCATGTAAGAAATTTATAATGTTTGAGTTGAAACTAAGTTTGTCAAATACCATATAAAACTTTTCAATTACATATGATAAGCCATACATTCCAATGAACCTAATTGATGCTCAAAACTTTGAGCTGTAAAGGAATTCATCATTGCATTTTCCAAGATGCATCGAAAAAGTTGGCCTTAAAAATTGACGTTTGTTTGTCCTTTGAAGATCCTGAAAAGCTCTTGCAGATTCACACACTCGTGGCAAACGTATCAGACCTCTACATATATACAGTACTAATGGGGGATCTTTTCTACGTGAAAAGAACAAGAAAGAAAGCTGATACCGTGGAGCTGTTCCTTTCACTAGGAAGCTATATCACATGAGTACTATTTGGTTTTTTCCTCCTTTTTTCTCTCTTATTCTGTGTCTGAGGGGAAAGTAGCGGTACCAATGTACATATGGTGATATAACGCCAAACTTGTTTGGAAGAAGCTATATTACCTCATGGAACCAAATTTTAGTAGTTGTATGAAAATAAAGGAACCATTGAATTTTTTTTTCAGCTAAAATTTTGACAAATTTGCTAATATACTTGAACTTTTTCATGTTGAAATTTAGACAATATAGATGGTGATTTCTTTAGAACCACTAATTTTGTATTGGATAGATAAGGCGATAAAAGTTGGACTCTTTGAAAATTTGGACTTAAATCTTAATAGATCTACTAGTTACATGAATAACTCTTTATCCTTATAAATTGGGTTTTAGACGTTTTTAGCTCTTAAACTTTATGTATTTTTGTAATGTGGTCCTTAAATTTTTTTCCATGGCAATTAAGTCCTTAAATTTAGTTAAGTGTGCCAATCAAGTCCTTAACCACAACACTTATTAAAATTAAAATAGAAAATGATCACATGAGACACACCCATTTAGAAGTGAAGGGGCAGCATTTTGAGCACAACAATGATTAAAGAATACATATAAGCTAATAAAATTGTTAAAAAATCATCAACAATAACATAATATTTTCACTTTTTATTTTTTGATATAAAAATGAACAAGTTGACTCTTATTAGAAGCAAATGAGGTTTATAAATCTCTTAAATGGATCTCATGTGTCTTGCGTGATTCTTATTATGTTTGTTAATGATGCATGACCAGGGATAGAGGCAAACGCATTGGAAAGGGTGCTTGAGTCCCCTTAATTTTTTGTTCCCTATATATATATATATATATATATATATATATATATATACACGTATGTATAAACAAGCATATATTAAAAATTAGAAGTCCCCGTAAAAAATTGAATATGTAACATGTTTGTTTTTTCAATATTAGTCGCTCTGACAAAAATTTTTAGTTAGCATGACTCGGTTTTATTGTACCTCTTTCTAGAATAGACCATATAGTTTTCATTTCTTTCCAATCAATCTCGACCGCTTTTGGGACCTTTGAGATTCCAATCCAAAAGATGTCAAAGATACAAATGTCACACCTCACTGTGCCACATATGCTTTGGACAAGCTTCATGGGTTCACACGCAAAGTCTTTCTATTAAATGATTAGCATGATTAAATGGTTTCTTTTACTTTTCTGGGACCATTAATTTGCATAAACATTTATAATTTAGAGGTAAAGACATTCCGACAAATTTGACTATCATATTCTCAATCACCAAAGCTATGGATACACCGTACATGTGGAAGCTGTCTTTGGTGCAAAACAAATTGCCAGGATTATACGCCATAATCTTCTATTGTTAATGCTCATAGTCGTGAACCATATGGAAAGTAAAAAAGGGTTTTTGTATGTTTATTTTTTAATTTTCTCTCCATTATCCAAAAACTTTGAGAAGAATGGACCCCCTCTTAAGGACATCTTTGTGTGCACATAATTCAGGATTCAGACATCTAATCTTATCACCATTGCAACAAAATCTCTTTTTTAAAAACATAAACATATTTTATGAATGCCGCAAAGTTTGGGAAGTAAATCATGTTGATGTTGATGTTGATGGGAACATATATATTATGCATTTGTTTAATTAATGAGATATTTTTACTATCATTAGTAGAAAGGAAACTTACAATTACCATCCAAGTGAATTTCTGATATCTTTGTTTATTTTGCAGCACTTTACACATGTACAAGACAGAAGAAGGGAGCCACCTGAAATTGACTTCCAAATAAAAGCATATTCTTCATTACTTTCTCTAGGATTCTTTTATTTCCTCACAATGAATTTCATGATTTAATTAAGGATTTTAATGATGTTTGGTATTTGACGAACGTGGATTATCATGCTAAGAATTTCACGGAATAAATGAGAGATTTCACAGCAATATTATGGTTGGTCGGAGTTGAACTTTTGCCAATCAACACAAAGATATATGGTTTTGGTTCATTTGTTGAGTACAATTAAAAATGTTGAATCTTTACTTTAAGAAGATTTGTAGTTGAGGAGCTTTCTATGTTGGGAAATTTTAGTTTAGCCGTTTTGATTCCATGCTAATATAAGAGATGGACCAGATTAAAACAAAAGTGTAGCCTAAAGATAAATAGCATAAAGTTGCACGCCTAAAGAACTTACGATATAATTGTTTCAAGAATTATATGTAGCCCAAGTAGAAGATTGTTAGGAAATTTTAGTTTCCCATCAGGTTATGGGCAAGATAATAGTATAACAATTATATTATAGTTATTTAATTATAGTGTGCTAATTTAAGTAGTCTATTTATGGAAGTCCATGGGCTACTAACCAGGTATGGTTTAATGAGTAGACAATATTAACCCAACTAGGTTTAATGGGACTCTAGTAGAAAAGTATATAAAGGCATTATAAGTTACAGTCCCTAAGACATCAAATTATTCCAAAGCTTTTTGCTCTCCCAATCAAGAAGAGAAAGAACCCATTAAAGACTAAGACGATTTGATTAAGAAAGATAATAACCCATTCATCTCGTTTGTCTATCATCATAGAAATTCTGCAAAAGAGTTGATAACTGCTACCATAGATATATGTATTTATTTTTAATTCAGTTTCTTGATAATATGGTGTGGTATGATCCTAGGACTGTGATATGGTTATTCTAAAGTTGTACAAAATTAAGGATATCTAGAATTAAGAATTCTATTATTCTAGACACTGTATCACAAAAATGCAAGCAAGAAGGTGGAAAAAGGTTATACCAACTCAATAGTGGTTGGTGTGCTTTCCATTAATATATATATATATATATATATATATATATATATATATATGGAGAAAAAACAGAGAGAAAAGGCGGAAAATAAAAAAGGACTGAAGCCTTTTTTGTTGTTTAGGCATATGAATGAAAAGAAAAACTTTGGAAATTAAAAAAAAAAATTTTTCTATTGAGCTATACCTGACAAAATTTGCAAAAATATTTCTTTTTTATGTTAGGAACTCATTAGGTGTAGCCCTCTTGTAAAACTGGCTAATATGAGCATGGGATTCAATGCAAACTTGCTAATTATCTAATAATTATTATTTTATGTAGGAGATGTAACATTTTTGTCCTTCTAATTTAAAATGGAAACAAAAAACCTGTTGTTTTCATTGTTTTCTTTACTCTAAACTTTGAATTTCTAGGCAAAAAGTTAGCTAT
>CAMOHE010052651.1:0-15165 GCA_946598075.1 Artocarpus hirsutus | reverse complement strand
GCTGAAAAAATTCACTATAATGATTAAAAAATTCACAAGAAAAAATTACACACGCTCTCTTTAGGTTTTTTTGTTAACCTGTCTCAATTTTTTAAGTTATACTAATATGCCCTACCATTTCCTACTTATAAAAATACACAAAATAATAGATCAGTTTGTCAAAAATAATACTGATTGTCGCGGCCTCAACTTTCTAAGCTCACACTTCTTAACGTGTGCTACATACATAACACCAATATATATATCACACACCCATAATGCCATTAATTCCAATTTGACCTCTACAAATCCTAATCTTGAGGGGGAAAAAATAAAAAATAAAAAATAAGAAGAGTAGAAAGTGACCTAGTTGAGATAGCTATTATTTCCGCAGAGATGTGAAAGGCAAATTCTGGCAGACTAATTGTTTGGGATAAAACTGAGACACCTAAACTATCGGCCAATGCATGAAGGTTACTAGGGCAGGGAGACATGTGATAAAGCACGTGGCTTCTGCTTGAATTAAATGATATATCACAATATTACATAATATGGTTGGCCTTGAGTTGGCCAAAAACACGACAATCCATAACTGTGATGTGAGAATATTATTAATACATATTAGCTAGCATTAATTCAATAATATACGCATATATTATTAATATTGTTTCTTGGAATTATCGTTTTTGGTTTCCTTTTTTCTTTTCCCATATTATTTTGTTTGCCCCATGTGATCAAAAAGTATGCACGATTAATCTGCCAAACCAATAAATAATTGGTTGGCGCATGGTAAGTTATTCAGCTAGCTTTTTCGACAAAAAAATTGGCTTGGCATGCCGAAGAAAAAAGATATAGAGTAGCAGTACTAGGGCCATATGAAAGGACGTGGTCCAGACTCGATAGAGATTTATATTTCTTGGACAATATATACATATATTATGTATATGAATGTATGCATGTATGTATGTATAATGTATAGTATACTCCCCCTATTTTTGAACTTTGAAACAGTACGGGAATCTGTGGTACATTTGGTGAAAAGGACTTTTAATTGGTTGACAAATGCACCCCAGCCATACAATATGGACTCTATATACATACATATATATATATATATATATATATATATATTGGACCACACACAAGGATTCTCTGGTACAATCCAACTGATCGAGTCCAAAAATTGAGAAAGAATGATTCCCAAAGCAATATCTCTCGCAGATTTACTTTCATAGAGCCATTCAAAAGATCATGAAAAATGATAATTATGATATGATCACCTATTAGGTCATGTACAATCAGCTTAAAATAGAGAATATTAATAACCAGTACTAATGATGTATGTGCATTATTGTTTATAAACTAATTAAAGATTATGTATCTCATTGAGACCTATCTTAAACCGTTACATGTAATTGAAACATGTATATGTGGTCATAAGCTTTAAGTCGTATAAAATTTAAACTTTAAACATCACAACTATAAGACGTGTCAGTCTTATTTTATGCGACCTACTTTCTGTTGATGTATATAGTGAGTACTACCAGTGCCTTCTAACAATGCTTCAATTTATCATTGCTAACCCTAGAATGACATTTGGCAGTATTCTAAAGGTCCACGTGCCATGCAATTGGTTTGCCGAAAGTAGGTGCAGAAGATAGGATCAGAACATGCCAAGTAGCCCCCCACCAAAGTTCTCTTAGCCTGCCATTACGGTTACCACAAAGAAAAGTGTTCCATACGGCAGAAGAGAGAAAAGATGCTTATCATAATTGTTATTGCAAGTGGTTCTCTTTTTTGAACAAATGCACATTTCATTTACTTATCCTTTAATTTTCAAAGCTTGTTGGAATTCTGTTGTAAGCATGCACTCTCACTCTCACTCCCCACTCCAAAAAGGGAAAGTCTAGAACCTGTTAAACAAATACCCACTTCCCAAATGGGAATTTCCACTGTGTTTTACACACCACTACTTGTCATAATTTGGGGAGTAAAATGCTAGCTAGCTAATATAATTGGTGTCAAAATGATATGGTGATCAAGCCTTATAATCTTATCATCAATAAGAAAATCAATGTCGGCATGACTTGATCTTAGATATAACTATAGTCCATGTTTACACATGCAATATTTAATTAACTTAGTCGGCGCCATTTATAATGTATAGCTAATTAACTCAAGCTTTTGATCATGCATGTATAATTGATTACAAGCTAAGCTTGATTTGGCTCAACTTTGTTGAATCATGACCGCGAATTGGGAGCACGAATATGATGGATCCATAATCGGAGTGTGATCAACCAATGAACATGGGGTTTAAATATTGTTCCGTTCTTGCAAAAGTGTCAAATCTAATATTCCCTCTTTTGATTATTACATATTCTAAACACGGAATGTAGAAAAGCCATGACGTCCAGCAAAACAAAGCGTTAATAGTTTGTACTGTAGATATATGTACAGGTGTAGGAGAAATTTTCAATGATATATGGTATTTGCATAATTACCAATTAACTAATGTAAAGCATATATACTTTAGGGCTTTAAGCTGCTTTAGCGCCGCATTAGATCTTTCGCGTGGGCTAATTTGTGCGTTGATGAGGGTCTGTTGAGCCTTCATTGGTCGATCCCTTTGAAAGCATTTCCCTTTTTCTTACCCATTACACTTTTTTTCCAAAGGGTAGGGGCCTGCCATTATGCTCGTTTGTTTTCAGCTTAAATATTAATTAATTATGATTTGCATCAATAAAGTAATGTGGATTATTAGGGGCACATTCGCATGTATATATCTTTAATTTGAAGAAATCTAATGATCAATTTCATCTTGTTTTTGTGGATATTCAAAGCATGTACCTACCCGTTTTCTTGAATAATGGCTGCAATACGATATTTCTGCGAATGTGATTTTCATGACAATAATATTTGTAATAGTTTCTTCAATTTGTGCACGAGGGAAAAAAATGATAATGTCACTCATTTATTAATACGCGTGTTTACTTTTTTTTTTTTTCCTAATGTATTATGCGTGTTTAGTTGTGACCATTTTTAAAGATTTTCGCTCTTCTCACCCTTTTGCATTAATATGGCTATTAAGATGAATAATATTGCTAGGAATCTTAATTCTAATCCTAGCCATTTAATAGTAAACGAGTTGTTATTTTCTTATTAACATATATTTAAAAGACCACGTTAATTAATATAAAGAAATAGCATCTAGTGTTAAAAAATGACAACCTATCATCAGGTGAGTCGATAACATTAATTATTTATCATTTTTGAATGCTTTTTGGGATAATTTTAAAATGATTGATTGACATTCTCATTATGAAAATTAAAATGTCAGAATTGATCAAGCCCTATCGTGTAAAACTTATCATTTTCTTAAAAGTGTTAATTGGGATTTTTTTGCTTTTTTCTTTTATTTTGGAAGAAAACTATCATCATTACCAAGCAAAACTCTAATGTTCAATGACATCTCACGATTCAATGCTTGGGATTAAATATGTATAACTCGAGGCATTCAAAATGCACTATAGCCTAAGACCGTTTGATTATGTGGTATAGGAGGTTTAGTTGGGATATGATTTTGAAAAAGGTTGAGGTTACAAAAGAAAACAGTGTACTCTGCTTGAGTTTCCCAACAAAATACCACAACATAGATCGTGAGTTTTTCTAACGATGAAATCGTTTTCAGCAATGACATGTTTTTTTTGGGAGCGACAAATTGTGACGACATACAATGTATTTGACAGAACAATTAAAACTAAAAATTAGAATGATTTTAGTATAACATAAAAAAGTTTTATATTGTAGCCTATTTTTACTTTTCAGTACAATAGCATATGAAAGCTTCATACTGTATCAGTTCTTACTATGTAGTTAGAATAAAACTACCACACGTTTCTATAATATTGCCGCTAAAAGTTTTGTCTTTAAGGGTAACCATTCTTATAGTATTGGGAAATTTTTTTAAAAAATATGATCGAACCTTGTATTCACAAGAGCTCAGCAAAGACTATAGGAAAAAGAAAAGGATATTATCATGTATAATTGCAAATAAAAAAGAAAAGAATTTATAGAAACCAATTATAATTCATCATAATAGTTGGCATGTATATGCTAAATATTTTATATGGGGTAGTTACATAAATATACTTTATATTCTAATTTTGCTTACAATTTATTTATTTTTTTTAGAAATTAAAAAATTACCTTTTAAAATTGAAAAAAATTATTTTAATTTCATTCCTGATACACTTATGGATAAAAAAAAGTGGAAAAGATATAAGTGCCAATTTTATAAGCCAAATTTATTCCTGAAAATATCTTCTTTGGGGAAATTTTCTAAACAAATATTTTAAACACTTGTAAAAAAAATCAAATTACAAATTCTTTGTGAAATTTATTGTTTTATTTTAGGGTTTTTTATATTTTTTTATTGTTCAAAAGATTTTCAAAAAGCACTATGTTTTTTTTTTTTTTTTTGGTTTATTTGTTTCATCTACAAAGAGGATGAGAGAAATTGAAACAAGTTTTTCGATTTGGATTATAATTTAAATAAAAAACAGAGGAGTAAATTACCAGAAAAGTAAAACTAAGATATGTTTATGTAATCAACCTTATTATTAATTATTGTTATTCGTGAAACAAAAAGGTTTATGGATCAACAAGAAGCATGTAAAGAGGGTTTATGGGGGGTGGTCCAACTAATTCACTCTCTGGCAATTATTTATCTCGGTAAAATTATTCTCTCTCTCTCTCATCAAGATAAGCCTGCTAGACACTGAATATGGCAGCGGATAGCTGCGGCAGGTAGTGGAGCAAAGAAAGAAAAAAGAGTCAGATATACGGTTGAGATTGAGAAAAGATCAGGCATCGATGATATGATGAAGAATGGGAAGCAAATATTGGGAGGTCAAAAATTTAGAATCACAAGACGCTTTGGTAACAGTAATTGCTTCTCGATATCTCATCAATAAATGATAGAGAGTCTGTGGTTAGGTCTTTATGCGAACATATGGCTGAAGAAGATTATAAACTTAAAAAAAAACAAAAGAAGAAAAAGAGAGAGAAAGAGAGATAAAGTTTAATTCTAGACGACCTCTCTTTTGCTTTCTTTCTCTCTCTATCTCCCTTTTTCCGTGAATGGGAAATAAAATAATGGGCAATAGCCAATACAAGATGAAAACCCCACATTTATTCCATTACGTGAATTAGCAGCCCAATTTCTCTTTCTTCTTTGTCCTTCTATATAAAGTCCAACATACCTTCACTGCTTCCCCACAAAATGTCATCCTCAATAGCCCAAAACAATACTTGTTCCTTCTTAACGGAACAGAACTATTAGCTAGCTAGGGTTTTGTGTTTTGGGAGTATATTTGAGGGGGGGTTTTGCCTGGTGAAGCCACAACAAAGCAGCTTTGAAAGTAGTAAAAGCCCTCTAATTTATAAGAATATGGTAAGGGAGGTGACAGAAGAGAGTGAGCACACATGGCATTTTCTTGCATGAAAGTTCATGCTGGAAGCTCTGCGTGCTCACTCTCTGTCTGTCACCCCACCACCAACTCTCTCTCTCTCTTTTCTGCTTTTTTTTTTTTTTTTTTTTTTTGCCTTTTTTTGAATCAAGTTAAATCTTTGTTGTGTTACAAAAGTACCATGAATTAAGTACATATATAGGTCCTTATCTCACGTTTGTTTGAATCATTTGTTGTATATGAATATGTCTCTTTTTTTACCGGTTTTGTTATATATATTTATATATATATATATATATGTGCGTGTGTTTTGCGCGATTTAAGTTGCTGGGTAGGTCAGTGTGTGTAAATTTTAGGATTATATTCTGTCATAGAATTTTTACTTGTGTGTCTTTGTTTTTGTTGGTCATGGTAAAGTTTTGGTTTCAAAAATCCCTAATTAACCCCTGGATCTGACATGCCAAGATTGACTACAAGTCCTGTAGTACTTTGTCAGTACATATTTGTGATTTTTAATGCATATATACAAAATTACGAATCTGTATGTGTAAGATCTGTATTAATGTAGGGGTGCCTTGAAAGTCTGAGTGCAAACAGGATTAAGGTACGGTAATTTAAGCGTCTGTACGGCGATTTGGGATTAGAACTGCTGATCATTAAGTGTGATTTGTTAGTTTGTGTCTTGCAAAATCCATAACCATGATGACAGATCTCAGACAAGTGAATCTTGGCCTTTCAAACAAATAGATATTTTTGTTTTGCAAATTAATAAATGAATAAAAGTGAATCTTGGTGTGATCTTGTACCTAGTTTTTCCCCAAAAACTAGGGATTTCGTTCAGGCTTTACTGTTTCATTGATCATATTTTTTTTAAATAAATAAATAAATGGTTTTGAACATTTATCAAGAACTAAACATCAGGTGCGCGCACACACATAAATCTTTGTGTGTTTGCATTTATAAACTTTAGGCTTATTCTTAGTTTTGTTTTCTCTTGATTTTTTGTTTTTCATTCCTGTTGTTTTCCTTGGAAATTAGCGATTACTTACTGAAGTGAATGGTTGCTTTAGTATTTACCCATCGTTTAGCACCGTTGTTTCAATCATATGATATAGATTAGATGGTTGCAATGAATTAGTTTTTATGGTATGTAAAATCTCATATCATGATTTGTATTTAAGATGTATACTTGTTTTTATAATTTAACCGTTAACGACAAAGAAAGATGTGTAAACATTAAATACTTACATATATATATATATGTATATGTGTATATATATTTCTGAAATAACTTGAGCTAATTTTATTATCTAATTCTTTTATTAGTGATAGTCATATAAATATTTAAGCTGGACTAGAATATTATCACTTTTGGTAAACAAATCTTCTTTAGAGAATAATTAGACTTATACACCCCCATTTGAAAAGGTTCCTTAATTCACTAATGGTTAATTTCTTTGACTGAAGGTTCCTTAATTCACTAATGGTTAATTTCTTTGACTGACTTTTTACTTTCTATATTTCAATTTTGCTGTTCTTATCAATTTGATTGGCTACACCTTATTACCATGATGGAACAAGTGTTTGCTAGTTAATTCAGCAAAAGATCATTAAGTGCTAGTAAGGTATATATGCTTGCACTCATCTATGGAATTGATGAGATCAGTACAGAACGTGATGAACGCAAGAGTAGTATAATGATTGCATTGAATGTCTTAAATTAGAGGCGTTAGAAAACGTGGTTCGAATAAAAGGTTTGAATTGAAAATATTGTAATAATTTAAATATCATTAGAGAAAATACTATAACTACATAAGTTTTTAATCAAAAACTTTGATTCGAATCAGTATTTTCAGACGCTCTCTAAGTTTGGTTGACAAAAGGAGTGCTTAATTTGTAATAATTTTCTGTGCCCAAGCAAGAGAAAGATTGAATTTTTCTTTGGTGTGACTTGATGGAGCAGGAATTTTTTCTTCTTTCTTTCCTTTTTTTTTTTCCTTCTTCTTTGAGGCAGTTCATGATCTGTGTTCATGATCTGTGACCATTTTTCAGGTGTTTATAGTCTGTTCCTTTGTATTAATCTCCGCAGCCTTTATGTTGTTTTTCTTTTTCTGTCAGAGTTGAAGTATCCATTACATATCTGTAATAAGGCTTATAATAAATTAAAGCTGCATAATTGGTCGATGAAGATCATGTGCAAGGCTTTAAAGGTATTAATGAATTACTGATCGAGACAAGTTTTCCAGTACTTTATAACCATATATAGATGTACTTAATTTTGTTGCTCAGCCAAACTCTTTTTTTTTTTTTTTTAATTTCTAATCCTATATCCTGCTACTAATTAAATTGTGAAAGAACTACTATATTTAATGTTGTTTCCCATACACCCAAGTCGTATATCTGCTTGATGTTTCTATTGATATTAAAAGCTATGCCAAAGCAAAAAGCACTATCCTTTTTTTTTGTAACCCTAGATGGACAATGGAATTGAGAAAATATTATTTTTATGACCCAAGTATTTTAATCAAAGAAAATATTGTATCATTGACAAGTTAGTTAGAACTAATAAAAATTGTAACATATGAAAGCTTTACATTATAGTAATTTTTAACTATTTACTATAGCTATTGAAAGCTTTATACTACAACTAGTTAAAACTAGACATTTCTAAAACATGCTAAATTAAAATAAGACCCTTTTTGTCTTTCCTGAAACCTTAAAAGTGGAATAGGTCCATTGAATTTGGAATAGCTAGCTAATCTGTTTTAAATATTTAAAACCTGCTTGTAGGCTAGGTGTTTCTGCTTGTTGCTATTCTCCTAGAAAGAAGTAATATTAGAGTTGCCTACTGTCTAGAGCTAGGTTTGGCTTCAATCATGCTGTTGTGCATATATGGTTGAAGGGGAGGTCCCTGATTGTGTTAATGAAGCAGTTAATTTCCCTTAAAAACTACAATTCTACCAGTCTATACAAGCTTAGGTTGTGGTAGCTTTTAATTATCGGTTACCAAAGGAAGTATAGGAGTTAAACGTCACAACAATAAGAAGATGCATTCTAGTTTTGAGATTATTTTCTATACCGATACTCCCAGATCAAACAATAGATAGGAATTAAATTGATCCTTCTTGGCTTGTTCATCTAATTCTTACCACAACCTAAACTTGCATAGATTAATAGAATTGTAGTTTAAAGTCTACTAATCTATACAAGTTTATGTTGTGGTAAAAAGAAGATTTATTTTCCTTCCTCTCCAAATCTGATCTCTTCCTCGTGTGGATGGATGAATGTATAGTAGGTTAGCATGAATTTTATAGCATAAATCACAATTCGGTAAAAAAAAAAAAAAAAAAAAAAACCATGAATCACAAACTAATGAATTTTGTTAATTAAAATGTATTTTATCTGTACAAAAAACATAAAAACATTTTATAATTAATGGGCTATGTTCAATTCACAGAATATTATTTTCTATCAACGTCAGACGCTTATTTTGTGTTACATCAGGAAAGTGTTTTTTGTTAACATAATGGTGCATATTTTTTTCATCTTTTAACACCAAAGATTTGCTGGGAATTCCGGATCGAAAGAAGAGGCAGATCAAAATATGGTGCGGAAAAATCCAAATCGATATGAATGGAAGATGCCTCTGGAACTTGTTTGTCTCGGTCAGTCGAGGTATTCATTGAAAAGTCTCCATGCCCTACTTCCACTATAAGCTATTCCGTATGGGACAAATGCCAGTCATAGCGTAAAAGAATGTACACCACCAAATACCACTTAATATATTAGCTAATAGAACCGTGACATCCTTGAACAATCTGACTAATTCTCTACGATTCAAAAGTCTCTTGTCCAAAGTCCAAATTTATTTACAACTATTACTAAAAAAATTACCGACTAAAAATGTTTAAAAAAAGGGCAACCAACCAAACTTCAGCACGCGCAACACACACTACTGGTGATAAAATAAAGCACTGATATAGGAAGATTATCACTGCAGTATTAGTTTTTATATTTTAGCTTTATTTTGTTATTAGTTTATCGTTATTTGTCTAATTAGTTATTTATTGTAGTGAGTTCTTATTATCACTTTGTTAAATGGCTATAAATACCCTCATAAGCTAGCTGTAAGAGAGACTAAAATATTAGATATTGAATACAATTGAGTTCTTTCTCTAGTTGAGGATTTTTTTCCTGTAAAGATTTTTCTTTAAGTGAGTTTTAGAATACTCCGTCCGGTTAAGGGCGGTAACACAATATCTTCTTAATTCTGTTGCATCAAGCACACCGCTTATAAGTTCCTACCTGATCAATTTATATTTCTGCTTTTCTTCTCCACATATATTTCAGTATTTCCCCACAAAAATAGTGGAAATTAAGGGGAGGACAGCTTTAAACTCCGCTCGTCGGGTTTAAATAGCCAATATGCATATGCAGAAATACTATACAATTCCAGGCTTATAAAATGACATAAAGAAATCCTACGAAAAGGCCGAGAAAGGTATTAGAGAAATTCTCCTACTCAATATTCTCAAAATTAAGCAAAATATCCATACAACACCATCAGACAGAAAAGAGGGGAAAAAAATGTAATGGCAATGCATTCAACAGAATATTCAATCGTTTATGTTACAAAAGACGCATATAGAAGACTCACGTTCTTCAAAATGGACCCCTATACTAGACCAAAAAAGAGGGGTAAAAAACAACCTATTCCATACGAAAGTACAAGATATTTAATGCTGTACTTGGGAGATTCTCGGGTCCATTCTCTGGGAACCAGGCGTTTATGATGTTTTCCAATGGACCGGAAAAGGTTCCCAGCCACTTATCGACAAGCCTGAAACCAAATTCCGAAGCAGTTGAAAGCAGAGATGGCTCATCCACCCGGCGTCTAATGTGACAGAGAATTAATCCAGGTTCCTCGTCCTTGTTAATCCCTCCATTAGTCGAAATCAACTCTTTTGCTGTTGCAAATAACGATGAAATAGCATCTGGGATGTAAGTTACATCTGTGCCTATGATGGTATCAAAACCTCTATAATTTACTTCCTTGATTGCTTCTATGTGGTCTCTATTCCCCCACAGTAATCGCCTTACAAGCAATTTGTCTAAAAATGGTGGTTCAAGATTTGAAGAGACATTTTGTGTCAAAAGATCAAGTGCTTTTGGATCTCCATCGGTGGCAATCACAAGGTCAGCATATTTCGCTGCAACCATAGAGCATATGCCACCACAGCCAGACCCCAGCTATAAGACCCTTTTCCCAGAAACAATGCTTGGATTTCTTGCTAAAACTGAAGCCATTAAACGAGCCAATTCCCATAACATCAGACCAGTAGACTTGCACGTGTGCTGGTACTCTTTTGATAGTCTTTTAATCTCGAAATTCAAATCTCCAAGATTGATTATCTTGAAAACATTATAGACGTGGAGACGGCAAAAAATATTAGTTAGTAAAATTAGAATTAGGGTGCAGAACATTCTAGTTTAAAAAGCTTTGAAAAAATAAAGCAAAGATATAATCTTACCTCATTATCGTCAGAGGGTGAGCTTCCAAACATTTCTGCTGCAAAACCATCAGACATATCAACCTCAACATTGTCCTCAGCATCCTTCAACATGTTCTCTTTGACTTGAACGCCAGCTTCTGTATTGGCAGAAAAGTCAATACTGGCTGAAATGTGGAATACTGCTTGAATCCAGCGCCTAAAATTGAAGGCAATTTGAAACAACTAAATCCAAAGAGAATGTTGCTAGTTGTTACTATATAAGGAATCTGGAAATAATTTTATGATATTTCCCTCGGTAACTATTAACGTATGAGATTTGATATGAAACTTTAGGAATTCTTTATAGCACAGACAAGATCATTTACCGATTCATAACCAACTCTCGTGACCGATTCTCAACTTGTTTGCAGCACAAACCAAGTTCTTCAACATCAAATCCATTTTCTTTAAAGATACTTGTCAAGAACTCATTAGAAAAGTAGAAAGCACGCTGAAAAAATATGGAAACACACTCAAGCTAACAATTCAAGTAGAGCACTTAAATCATCACGAACATCATCTGAAAAAAATCATGAATATTAACGCTTTACACTTACAGTTCCATCACCTCTGACATAGAAGTTTTCACTAATCTTTTGGTCCTTGCAAGTTAATCTCTCCTGTCAATGTGATATCAGTATAACCAAATTCAATATTCAGGAAAAAATATTCCAGGATAAGATTGATTGTAAAAAGTCCTCACATATCAAAATTCTTAACTGCAGATTAATAATGGGTTAACAGCAACTACGTACAAAGAAAACAAATTACCAAATTGCTAGAAATAAAAGGCCCTGGAGGGAAAGAAAAAATACATTACAGATCAACCTGAGCAAGGTCACCAGTGGCACAGTCGCGAAACAGCACATAACCCCTTGGCTGGAAAAAAAAATGCAGTATGGTTTTCATCAAACACATAGAAGTACATGATTCAATTTAGAAACACAATTCCACATAAGAGAAGACTGAGAAGTTTGATCAATCAAACACAAAATCCATGGCATAACAGAGGCTGCAAGTATAATTGTCGCTAATTATCGCTTACCTTAAGAACTTTCTTAATGTTTTGCAACACTAGGGGCATCTTCTCTGGGGACACTGCAGACAGCACAAAAATCTGCTTAACAAGTCAGCCACTTAATAACAAGCATCTAGCTCAATTTCTCAGTCAGAAGGAAAGTCTCTGTCAATGGACTTGGGCAAATCTACGAAAATAACTGTTCTTCAAATACCATGGTTACAATATCCACAGACGACGGAGGAATATTATCTGTCAGATTATCAGCAGTCAGATCACAAACAAATGCGCTAACATGTGAATCCGTGAAATCTCTATGTGTCTGCAATTAGCAAATAAAATTTCATTATGACTCAGTGATAAAGGCTACTTGGAGACTACCTAAGACGACCAAGTTTAACAGAGCTACACCAACCCCGATTAATTCTCTCTATATATCCAGAGTGAATTTCAATCAACATCTAAAGAAAGAAACAAAACAAACCTTAACCAAGTTAACAGCTCTTGGTGAAAAATCACAAGCAAAGACAAAAATATCTGGGTACGTAGCAACTAATGGAAAAATGGTGTTTCCAGCTCCACAGCCAACCTGCTTATTGCGCAACATGTGTCAAAATCCGAAAATACAGGTCCGTAAATTAAATCCAACTCAGAATTCAAAGACAAAGTTAAGCATCTATATGTTTCTGTGCCATGGAACAAGATTAAGACAGAAGGTGTGTGTTAAAATGGTTTTTCTCCCATCTCCCTGAAAACAGAAAAATTATCATATCTGCTGAAATAATTAAGCAATTACAACACAGAGTCAAAGGCTAAATCGATTTCAATTCTCAACTTACGGAGAAGTAGTGACCCCATTCCTTGTCCAAGTAGTGCCGGTCTTTAAAAAACTGATAATAAAGCAAGTGGAATATAATACAACGGTTTTGAACATCAGAAAGAGAGCCAAGAAAGCTCATACTGCCACTAAAATAACAACCTAATGCAATACTAGCGAATAAAAAATAAATTTAAAAAAAAAAGAAAGAAACTTGAAACTAAGAAATGTTAAAATATAAGGAAAGCTAACCAACCTTGTCCTGATGCCGATTGTAGAAAACATCCCAATATTTCTTCGCATCTCTTTCGTACTTTTCTATAGAACAAAACAAAAACAAAAACAAAACAAAAAATCTTTTATCATGCGTGTATACCAAGAGAAGAACATAACAAGTAATGGGAAGTGGGGTCAGAGATATAAACCTCTCCAGAACTGGGAAACTCCAGTGGCAAAAGAAGAGTATATCTGTATCCTTGGAACTGGTTTTCCTTCTTCTACAGCATTTTGCACATTAGATGCCATAGCCTGAGACTAACATCATAAATTCGTGCATACCAATTATGTACAACTTATGAAATGAATAACAAACTATGCATTTAGGCTAAAATTGAAGACAAAAAACAGACGTGGATAAGGTAATGAATACAGTAAAAGGGTACGGCGGAATTGTATCATGGAATTTACTAAAGAAAGCGCAATTGTTTTTGTTGAATGATAAATGTGCAAAATGTGATCATAGAGAAGCACAATCCAAAAACATCGAAAAAGAGGAAGAAATGGCAATAAATATAACCAGTGAGATATACAAACAAAAAAAAAGTTATAAATCGGAACCAGATATGGTTACTAGCTCTTCAGAAACTTCATACCTGTGGGGCTTCGCCGTGCGATGGAGAGAGACGAAATGAAGGTTTAGGGTTTTAGTTCCGACCGGTAGATTTTCCACTTCTTTTTTTCCAGACACTCTCTCTCTTTTCTTATTTCGACCCGTGAATTACGTTCTTGTCTATTTTAGCCGCTGGGTTTAAAACGTTAGAAATTGGACCCAAAACTACACGTTGTTATATGTTTGGGCCTTCTTTTTACGATGAATTTCTCAACAAAAGTGTAATCAACGATATTATACTCACATACCTGGCTAATAAAAATGAATTTTATACAAATCATGTTTAAATAAAATAAAAAGATAACAAATCAGTTTCTCTCTGCTAATAAAATATGTAAGAATTATTTAAATTCATCTTAAAAGCATGATTTGTTTAAATACCTTTCATTAACAATAATGTGAGGTTTAAAAGATTAATTCCATTGAGTTATTAATAATTTTTGTGATTGGCAGTGCATACATGAGATAAAGAGTAAAGCCTAAAGTGCAATTTGTAGCGTTTTAAAATTTTTAAGTCAAAACAGGGCAGTGTGTGTGTGTGTGTGTGTGTATATATATATATATATATATATATATATATATATATAATATTGTATAAAAAACAAATATGTGAAAAAGTCAACAAAATAAACTACAAAACTTGACTATAACAAAAAAAATAAATGACACAGGGATGAGCAAACGACAAAAATTTGAAAACACAACAAATTGAAACGACCATGTTACAACGACGCAAAAAGGAAACGACAAAAATGGAAAAACAGCAAACAAGAAAACGACATAGTAAGGAAATTATACCAAGAACAACAAAGAACGAAATTTGAGAACGACATGAGCATGAAACGACTCTAAATGAAGAAATAACAAAAATGTTGTAAAAGATGACAAAAAACCCGTCGGCCAGAAGTTCACGATAAAGCATGACAAGAACGAGAAAACCAAACAAATGGTGTAAACGACAGCAAAAAGAAAATTAAACAACATGAAAACGGTAGGGTAGAAACCCGAAAACGAATAGAAAAATGTAAAACACGACAAGAAAATAGAAACAGCGAAAAGCTCGTTGGAGAAATGAAAACAAGAGCATAAAGAAAACGACAGGCACAGTGAGAAACGACTGGAAAATAAAAAATAAAAAAGGACGGCACAGCATACAAATGACAACAAAATGAAACAAGAAGGAACTGAAACAATGATATACTGCAAACGACAAATATTACACGACAACAAAAAAAAAATAACATACAAAAATGTAAAAAATTAAACGACAACAATGCGTACGAATAAGGAACTGACTGTAAAGGAGCAAACGACAACAAATTAACTGGAAAATGACAGAAAGAAACACCACCGGAAGGTGTAGTAAAAAGTGACAAAACGACAGCAAAAACACTTAACCCACCGCACGGAGAAAACGACATGAATTAAACAACCAAAAA
>CAMOHE010052649.1:1000-92545 GCA_946598075.1 Artocarpus hirsutus | reverse complement strand
CACGTTTATGTTTACCTTATATATATATATATATATATATATATATATAATATACAAATTACGTCTAAGTGATTCGGGAAAGAAAGAAAAAACATAGTCAATTGAAAAGTGACTAATTGCTCAGATATAAAAAGAAAGAGATAACAATTATCTCAAGAGTTTTTTTATTCACTTAACTTTTACAAAATATTCAGAGAGAAAAACTGAGAGTTCTTCTCTGAAAAAAAAAAGGGTCTGCTATTTCATGTGTTAAGCACATAGCAGATTCAAAAAAGTGTGAGGAAAATTCATTCTTACAGTTTGACGCCCACTTGTCTTTCCATTGGTGTGGAGGCTTGGATTGGAAAATCGTGGTGTCAAAGAGGAAAGCTAAAAAACCCTGATAGTCTTCAAAAGGTTTGTAAAATTCCTAAAGCTTTCCATTATTAATTAAAATTGTATATCTATTCCTGATGAACAAAGTTTTGAGAATTTCTTTTTTTTGTCAACGATCCGTTCCTTCTACTACGTTTCATATTTTAATTCCAACACTTCTCCGAGAGCCTTGACCACCACCTTTGAAGCTTTGTCCTTTATTGTTAAAGTCTTATCCTTATAAGAAGAATTTGGCCTTGAAAACGTCTCCAAAGACATAACACTGATGGAGGAAGACTTCCTAGAGTCATCGAAATCCATTGCCATGATAGAAAAATATAAGGTATTATTTGGAGGTCTATTACAAAAGTAGCAGTCCTATGCTAGAGGAAGACCAGCCCTCCAGAGCAGGTTTTAAGATGGAAAGACTACAACAATAGTCATTCACTTTGAAAACATAGAAAGAAAGTTGTTTGCACCAAGCCATACCTCTCACCTTGGGAGCATTATTTATCACCTTTAGAGCCTCACTTTCTAGTGTGCGAAACGTTATCTCTCACCTTTAGAGTTTTATCCTTCATCTTTTTAGCTCATCCTTTGAACGTAAAGCCTTGTCCTCCTTCATCGAAAGGGGTTAATGGTTGTCACTATCCTCGTTGCTGCCGCATTGTCTACCTCCTACCGAGAAGATAAGTGAAGCAATGAAAAGGTCAGCATGACTAATAATCACATTTCGCTTACATAAGCATCCACATTTATACACAATACAAACAACAATATTACAAATGACATGATTGCCTCAACCACTTTACTACTATGCTCATCTTTGATGTGCATGTAGCTTTAGATTGCCCCTTAGATACCCTTTTTTACTATCGATTAATTTGCATATGTTTAAAATGTTAGCATTTAATCTCTATCTTATCATCATGGCTCAGGACTAACCTCCAGTAGAGACTTGGTTAGTCACTTTAAATTCATTCACATGCTTTGTTTTACAATATTTGGCATGCATCTATCTTGTTTTTGTTTGAATTGTCGCTTCTCTCTCTATCTCCCTATAGAACAATTTCCATATAATTTCTCAATATTTTGTATTACTATGTTTTTTGGGCACATATGCTTTCCTTACAGATTTGTTGGTCCATTTTGTTATCTCTTATTTCTCTCATGTTTGGAAGAAGATATTGTTTAGCCACAAAATATTTAATTTGATAGCAAGTAAAAAGAGGTAAGGAAGATCTTGAAGCGCAAGGACGATGATGCTTATGAAAAAGTATAACTACATACATATCTAATATTTTCTCTTTATTTTGTTTTTTTTTTTTGGTCTTCTTTTAATATATATATATATATATATATATAAGCTTCTACTTTTTGACCATATGACAATATGTTTTCCCCACTTACTCATGTTAAAGTGGAGCTTTAGAAGCCTGAAGAAACTCTCTTTGCAATGAACACATTTCATCTAGAGTAACAAATAGTCCGGTGATGCAGCACCGAATATGCGTCTCTATGGCTACTCTTACCTTCAATTTTGTGATTTACTATTGGTATCATTCGCATGAATAAACTAGTCCGTACACCTGACTTAATTTTCTACTTTTATCTATTACTCTAGCCATTCTTACTCATCATTGAATGACTAGAAGTGAAAGGTTATTTCTTTCTATTTTTTATTTTTTCCCTCGGTGCTTAAAAATGTTGGATTTCAGTTTCTAATATTCTTCACTTTCATTCGTTGTCAGTAAAGGTGGCTATTAATGGTTGTTCTTAAAGCTTTTTCTATCCAACATGTTTTCCACCAAAATCAACTTTTGCACTCAAATTCGCCACACCCTTAACCACTAGTCTCCCCAATGTCAGCATCAAGTACATTAGGTAAGATATATATATAAATATATATATATATAATTACCAAATGAAATTATTATATGTTCCGTTGCTGTTGTTAGGAGAAGTGCCTTTAAAACATGTTATGTTTGATAAATGACATATTGATAAATAAATAAAGTGAATTTTTTATTATATTTATGTGCATGTATTTAGAATACTTTATGAATATCATTAACATTCTATAATTATCTATGTAATATTAATCTTTAAGGATGATAATTAAAAATAATCAGTAACCTATAATTAATTATTCAATTAAAGTATAGAATCTTTAATTGAGCATTACTAATGTAGATCATTTCTATTAAGAATAGAATGATCTTATCCGAACTGTTAATTTAGTGATTTATTAAATGAGTACACTGTACATGATGAGATTATGTAGGACCAAGACATAATGTAATATGAACAGCTAATAATTTTCATAAAATATAGCAAGTTCTAATCACATGGATTAGTGGTCATATATAAGAAGATTTTAATTATGAGTTATTAGCAGACTCCTATTTGTAGAATTATGCCTTTTGATTTACTTGATATGGGTTCAAGAATCTAATCATGTCCTTTGTATTTTAGAGACATAGTTAAGTAAATACCTAGAAATACTAATATTACAAGATGAAATCTATTTCTTCTCTAATGAGGAGCAAATAAATAATTCTTTAGAGTATTGATTCAAGTCTTGAATAATATGAATGCTCGATTTGTGATTAAGTTTATGAATTTATTGTTTATTAGAATGCTCGATTTGTGATTAAGTTTATGAATTTATTGTTTATTAGAGAATGAATAACACTCAAGGATAAAAAAGTAATTAGAGAGATTAATAGATTTTGCCTAGCTTTAGTTATTAATTATTTATGGAGGAACAATTTATATGCAATAACTATATCAAATGGGCAATTCTAAAGTATGAGCAATTAAATCTATAATTTCAAAAGTGCAACTCCAAGTTTTTAGTGGAGAAACGTTGGAATAAATAAAAAAGTGATATATTAATTAAAGAGTTTAATTTATATCTTAGTTTTATTGGAGCTTGAAATAGTAAGTCCATTAGTCTCATCGTTATCCTTGCAAACACTGTTTGGATAAGTAAAATTTTGGTTTAATTAATTAATTTAGAATTATAGAATTCTAAATTTAATGCACTCAAAATAAATTATATGTGAATTAATTTATAACTATGTAATAATGTGATTATTTAATAATATATAATAATTAATTTTGGAAGCCATACAATGGGTCCCACCCATTGTGTGTATGGCATGTACCTACCAAAGAAAGGGTTCTTTATGCGGTCCAAAGCTTGTTTACTAAAGTTTTCATATTTAGGACTTTCTATTTTTGGGTAAATGTGATATACCTTAAAATTTAAAATTTAAAATTGGCAACAAATTGATTGGATACACAAGCAGATTTTCTCTCTCCTTTCTCCTGAGATTGGCGTCATACATAAATAAGACATTTATGTATAGGTGGTGCCTATAGTAGATAAAGAACAAGAAACTTATCTCTTTTATTTTAATTAAATATAAAATAAAAATAAAGGAGTCTTTTAGAATTAATAGGATCTCACATTCTACATAAATAGAGGCTTCCTCTATTAATTCTATACATAGTTAAGAGTATTGGAGAAACTGTAAAAAGGCTACCAAAACCCTAGCATTGGCATGTAGAGAGAAAAAGAGAAAAGGTAGTACTACAAATTGTAGATTCCACGACCGTTTATAACCATCGTGAAAAAATTTCACGATGGTTAAAAAACCATTGTGAAAACTTCAGTCGTGGTACGACATGGAGTTTTTACGAGGGTTTTTTACCGTCGTGTAATATAAAAATTGACGCAAGAAAAGGTTGTAATGTAGTAATTTTTCACGACAGTTTTTTAAAAAACTCTCTTAAAAAATTGGCATTCCACAGCAATTTTTTCAAAAAGCCGTCGTGGAATATTAAGGATTCCACGACGGAATCTTGAAAAATCGTTGTGGAATCAAAGGCTTCCACGATGGTTTCTTTAAAAACCGTCGTGGTAGCTTTATGATTCCATGACCGTTTTTCAACAAACTGTCGTGGAATGCCAATTTTTTACGACAGTTTTTTAAAAAACCATCGTGGAAAATTTACCGTCATGGAAAATTTGTATTCCCCTAAAAAAATCTCCAAAAATCTCCAAACATGTGGTGGGTATCACAATAATACTTAGGCATTACAAACACATAAAAAGTAACATATTCTCGCACCAAAATGCTAAATGTTGTTCAAAGCTCTTTCAAACACCAAATACAAGTAACACATACTAAATGACAAAAAACAAATTAATATAACTAATATTAAAACTAAAAATAAAACTAAATAATACTAAAATAACCAAATAATGCTAAGTTTAGAACTAACAATAACACTAAAACTAAAAGTAATGGTTTGAAATTTACCAACAACGATAGAGTTAGTGGAACGACAAAGGACGAGTCGAACGATGGTGGAGTCGGTAGAATGTTAAGGAATGAGGATGAACGGTGGCGAATGACGTCAGGTTTGTTAGGTGGGTCATGGAGAGAGTGACAAGGAATGTCAAAGTCGGTGGAATGCTGTGGTGGTTGGGTTCGTCGGTAGCTAGGTCGTGGGGAGAGGAGTTAGAGAGAGAAAGGGGTTTGAGAGTTAATGGGTTTGAGTTAGAGAAATTTTGAATAAATAGGGAAAGCTATGTCGCTCGTGTGGGATTAAATTTTGGGGGATGCTAAAAATTTCAAACATGTAGGACATTTAACGATAGTTTTTACTAAAAACCATCATGAAAGCCTCGTACCTTTCATGACGGTTTTTATAAAAACCATCGTGGAAGGTCCCAAGGTTTGAAATTTTTAGTATCCTGCCCAAATTTAACCTTCGTGAAAGATTAATTTTTGGTGGGCTACTAAAAATTTCAAATATGCAATACCTTCCACGAAAATTTTTATAAAAACCATCGTGAAAGGTTAAATTAGGCGGGATACTAAAAATTTCAAACCTCGGGACCTTCCACGATGGTTTTTATAAAAACCGTCATGGAAGGTCCCGAGGTTTGAAATTAAAAACCGTCGTGGAAGGTCCCAAGGTTTGAAATTTTTAGTATCTCGCCTAAATTTAACCTTCGTGAAAGATTAAATTTTTGCAAGCTACTAAAAATTTCATACATGTAGAACATTTCATGACGGTTTTTATAAGAAACATGGCATATTCATCAAAAAACCATAATTAAGGAAATATTAAATAGTCTCAAAACGTTCAAAAGTCCATAAGAATATAAACAAAGTTCTCAATAAACATCGTGTCGAAAATAACATTAATTTATTTCTTGAGTTATTAATTTTTTTTAATGGCGTGGTTCCATTTCCAATCCAACACTCTTTTCTTACGCTTCCATCTCCATCCTCCATCCTATTCTGTATGCATTTTACCTTTGTTTACAACATGACATTAAACTAAGTAAGCATCAGCTTTATAAATACACTTTCCTATCTCACAATATAAAATATGAATTTTTATAAAATGATATCATAACATCATATGCATTGTCATAATCATAGTAGTGCATAAGGCATAAGTTTATATTGAATATGTCTTTTATTTAAACTTCCATATTAGAACATTATTAATTTTATCTTTAGGGGCTCAAGCATCGCACCATTAACATCATAAGTGCACTGCCATGAGAGAAGTAGGCTGTGCACTGCTAGTCTTAAACCAAACATGATAAGTCCAACCTTCTGGGACATCATAAACATAAATATAGGGTGTGCAATGCTTAATTAAGTGATACATATATATGTATAAGCTTTCTTTAAAAACTTGTCATAAACTATAAAAACATAAACATAAAAAAATCCTTAAGAAAATTCATTGTAAAAGACCTTGAAATAAAAATACTAAATCACAAACCTTTACCCATAAAACATTGTTTAACATTTTCAAGAATCTTATCATGTTGCATGTGAGAATGTACATACTTGACTTGCTAGCTTACTAAACCTTAAGTTGGGTGACATAGTCATAGTTCTCAAAGTGCTCTCCTTTGGAATGTTCATGTCAATCATTCATATATGTACGGAATTATTATGTGTGTTTACTTTACCATTTAACATGAAAAATTATATCATTCAACATCATACTTAATGAAATAAAACATTTTCAAGTCATCATCATGCACTTATAGTCAATAGACATACAACCAAAAACTTGATTTTTAGTCACTTAGGGAATTTAATATCAATTTATAAGTATGATAACATTCATAAAACTTCTACCATAACTTACTTAATATATAAAAACATCAATCAAATTTTCCTCTCTAGAAAATGTTAATCCAAAGTAACTTTTTAAATTTTTCAAACTATTCAAGCAAATTTGCCAATCACTAAAACTTACTGACCTTTAAGGATTCTTCACCTTGTATCTTACAATTCACATTCAGTTTGGGTATAAAAATTTACAAGAATGAAACTAAAACATATATATAATCCTCAGATTTTCTTTGTCCATAAAAATATCATTTACAAATTTAAATAAATCATAGAAGCAATACAACAAAATCTACCAGCAAATGCTAGAAGAAAGCAATCGTCATTTAAAATTTTATATTAAGCAAACCTTCCATAAAATAATTTATAAAAATTAATACATATAATAGACACATAATAACATAACATGTCAAAAAAGTAGCTTCAAACAAATTTGGAGTAATTCATAACACACGTTTGAACTCAAAGGTGACATTAACATTAGACATGGTACATAATGAACACCCCTTCAATTAAATATTTTTATAAAATTAAATATGCATAATATGATTCTAAACCTTTTATATGATATGTCAAACATATAAATAAACATTAAAAGTATGAAATCAAGAAAAACACATTTTTAAAACATGATTTCCTAACTCACAAAATATATAGAATACATCAATCAAACATTAACCATCACTAAATACTCGATGATCAAAAAAAAATTTCTCAAAACATTGAAATGATATAAAGATAAAAATTTACATGCTAGTATTTAACATGCCAAACAAAACCCATAAATATTTATAGAACCAATAGATTTCATTTGTCGTATCAAACGGGCCTCTAAACATGGACATAAAAAATCAGCCAGTACATAAAAAAATGTAAGTAGTACTCGTTAGAAGGCTCATAACATTTAAAATATATGGAATAGAAGTCAATAAAAATTTTAAGGCATTGTTAACATAAAAATACATGTCATAACCAAAAATCACAGATAAATAAAACCATATGTACTCAAAAATGTTATAGGAAATTTCACCTAACAATCTAAAATCTAGAACATTCTCAACATATCCCAAATTCCAAACCCTAATCCTACCAAACATACATGACTGTAAATATATTCATTAACAAAACCAAGACATTATACGTATAAATAAATTCATACCTTGTATTTTTGAATTCTTTGAGAGAGACAACTTTCAAGAAATAAAATTCCAAACAAATGGTGCATGAGGTATAGGGAAGAAAAGAGATCATAAAAATAGAGAGGAATAGGATAAAAGACAGAGAACAAGAAAAAGAGATTGGAACAATATGTATGCATGAAACTACATATTTATAGCTATAGATAACCTTATTCCTACGTTAAATGGGTTTCCTTTTTTTTTTCTCCCTGACCACGACAACTTTGTCATTTCATATATATATATATACACATATATATGTATATATATATGTTATTTACATGTGTGTATATTTACACGTAAATAACATATCATATAATATATATTATATATTATGATATATCATTTACTTTTTGGCTTCTTTCTTTCTTTTGCATAACAACAATACTCTTTTTTTAACCAAACTTAACTCTTTTTTTAACTTGGCAACCATAGGCTACCGTTTCTTTTTTTTTTCCCTCACTTGCATGCAACCTTCTTTCCATGTATATAATATGTAATATAATAATATCTTTCGTAATATATGACATTATAAAGTTATATTATTTTCCATACTAACCTTGTCAAAAGCTTTTTTTTTTTAACCTTCTCTATTTACACAGCAAGCAAGTTGTCATTTGATACATGTATGTATGTATGTATGTATGTATGTATGTATCTAATATAATATAAAATTCATCATACCTATTATGTAGAACAATCATATGTGTGATAAAAATTTATGTCATCATCAGGAATATAACTCCAGCATATACATAGCTCTAGAGCATCGTCAAGAATATTAATCTAGGGCAATGTTAAATCTTAAAAAAAAGTATTAAATACTTTACGCTTGTAATCATTTTTGATATAAACATCCCGAGCACATCCATCCCTCATGGTCGTCACCTACAACATTACTAAATAAAATGTTAATTAACTTAGCATAAATCATAAATGGCTAATAAAATATCACATTCTAACGTTAAATTTACATAATTATCCATGGAAGAAAACGATGGATGTTACAAAAAATGAAGTCATTCTTACACATTCTTAATGCGTGTTTTATACAAAATTTGTCTCTATGGAGGATAGGAAATTCTAGGCAAGTAGAGAAACCTACGATAAAAAAATAGCTAAGTATGAATCTCGCATATAACACAAATAATTTGAAAATAAACCTTTTTTCATATTTTTTCTAAGTAGTAAAGCATGTGTAAATTTTATGCTTAAGAATGTGATGCCATGCCATCTTGTATACTAATTAATCAGTGAAATGTTTAAGGAAGAATTAAATATGAGGGTTGTACTAACCTCTTGATTACGGGGAGGCTCAATACTTAAATACATAATTAAAAATGAATTACATCACAGTATTGTTGGGACCTTGCAAACCCTAACTTCACAGTGATTGCATGCAAATGGTACAACTATTCGAGCCTAATAAAATAATTAGACATAATTATAACTAAGCATATTTGGCACATGCATATTACTGTTATATATTATTTTAAATGTTCAATGAGTTATAGTTTCTATTTGTGGAGCGAAAGCTCATCCAAGTATATTCATACTGTAGCTAAGCAACCTATCAGTAATGCTTGACAAACTGGTGGCAAAACAACAGATGATTAGAATTGTCATTGGAAATGTATACCATGCACTTTATTTTTGTACTTGGTTTTGACAATTATGCCTCTTTTGATAATACTTAAAATTGTATGACTCAAGTAATATGTATGTTTTGGATGATTTTTAAACCACTATAATATGTTACAATTTTTGTTGTAATAGAATAATTTTATAAGAATTAATAGTAAGGACATTTAAATATTTAAAAAAAAACAAAATATTTTTCAATTAATTTGTAAAATATTTAAATAGTTTCTTTAAATGTTTCACAGATTTATGTAATCTAAATAATTGTATGTTTAAGTGGTTAAGTAACAGCCACATAGGTAGGGTCATTACAGTTGGTATTGAAGTCGGTATCTTGCCATCCTCCTCCACATCATCACGCACATGACCGGCCATGATCCAAGTAAGTTAGAGTTTATAAATGCTTTAAGATATATTTTGATGTTAAGTTACATTTTATTCTTATTATTATCCTATAGTAGATTATGGCCGAGCCGATAAGCCCACGTCAGATAGATGCTGACCGTAGAGTTATGGTAGCATTCTAGGATATGGTGCTTAGCACCTTCATAGGGATCTGAAAGCCTTACCTATTGACAAAATGGATCAACAACCTAGAGGAGATCTTCATCTTGTGCTATATCGAGGACTGTCTACAAGTTTCCTTAGCTGCCACTAGACTATGAGGCCATGCTTTGGCCTGGTGGCTCGAATTACCAGCCAAGCACTAGCAACATGATTGGAGAGGGTTTTAAGGAATAGCTGAGAGTTGAGTTTTGGGCAATATGTTATGGTGCCATCCAGGTCCCCAAAGAGCATAGAGATGCTCATATTTGGGATGACATGCAAATAAGACAATACAAGGCCTTAGCTGCTATTAGGGACACATACTAGTGAGAATCTATGGTTTATTATTGACAGTGTTTTAGAGACACTATGTTGCCTAAGATTCCTACATTTGTGCTCTCATCTAGAGAGGCATGCCTCAAGAGGAACAATAAATGATACCTTGCCCCGAAAGTATCATAGTACCTATCATTTTTTATCAGAGATTACATACGAAGAATAGGAGTGGGACATAGTCTAAGAATAGATTCAGGCTAATGCTATAGTGGCAATAGCGTAACAATAGTAAGAGGCAATAGAGGGCATTTATTAGATGATGATGATGATGATCAGATAATCCCAAATTATGTACTAAGAGATCATGATGATGATGATGACATCCCTGATTATGTACCCAGAGCGTATGATGACAACGATGGCCACCAGCCCCTACCAAAGCACAACATTTGAGTAAGCGACGATGAGTTCTTCAAGGAAGAGGAACCCTCTGAGGACAAGATGTTCATGAACGATGAGCTTTTGGATGTAGATTTAGACGTAGAGTCAAGATTGTTACCAAATGGATAGAGTTCTTTGTTTCATAGCTCACTTTTGTATAAGACCCCTTTTTGTTGTATTGTGAGAAGTGGTAGACACCCCTTTTTGTTGTACTATGAGAAGCGGTAGACACTCTCACTAGACCTTACCATACCCTTTTGATGTACCATGAGAAGTGGTAGATCACTTTCACCAGACCTTATTTTGTCTTTTGATATACTACAAGAAGTGTAGTCACTCCCAATTTACTAGTACTATGTTATATTATGTATGTACTATTAGAACTGATAGACACTCCCAGTAGATGTTAATGTGCAATAATTTTATAGATATATAGATATATGAATATAATGCCACAAGAATTGATATATACTCCTGACAGCTATATTAAAAGTTTATGTTTCTATGAAATGAATATGATGCTATCCATTCAATTGATATAAATTTATGTTGCCAAATTAACATTAACAATTTGCGTGTAAATAGATATAAGTTTCCATGCATCGAAACATAGAACTTGTATAACTTTTCTTATTCAACAGTTGGAGCATGGTTAAACCATGAGCTCAAGCGGCCCAATAGATGCAAGATATTGACTTGATGGCTTAAAATACTAAGATGAGACAACAACTACAAACCCAACAACAAGAAATGAATGCACTATGCAAATAGTTAGCATGACAAAACCTAGTGCCTCTAGCCAGAGCGGTGCTGAATCAAGAAAATCTACTTGCACTGTTAGATCCTTTAGCAGTTAAAGGACAAAATAATCAAGAGAATATGTTGACACTAGTATTTCCTTTAGCAATCGAAGGACAAAACAGTCAAAAGATACTGCCTACCCCGTTCGAGCCAGAGATAGGAGGAGGACAAGATATCCCACTGATAGCAAATGCATGAGGTATACCATCTTAGAGAAGTCTAATATTTGAAGCTACTAGAGTTTGACAGTACTGTAGATCTCATGGAAGCTAACAATTAGTTGATTGACGTCCAAGTAATGTTGGACTTTATGAGGTTAAATGATCAAGAGAAAGTCTTATGTGCCTCCTATATGCTGAAGAAAGAGGCCCGTCATTGGTGGCAAACAGTAGAACAAAAGAGAGATATGAATATGATGACTTGGAAGGATTTCATTAAAGATTTTCGTGAAACATACTTCAACATAGATACTATGGTACCAAGAAAATGAGTTCAACAATTTTCGTTAGGGAAACATGCTTGTGAAGGATGCAATATAGAAATTCAAAAGTAAGCTCCCCTTTGTCTGCACATGTTGAGCACAGAGTGGGAGGAAATGAGGAGGATGATGAAGATGCTTAGGTCTGACCTCATGGTAGTGTTTAGCAATGGAAATAAACCTCTCAAAGTCTATTGACGATTGTATATCTCAAGAAATCTATGTTGATTTTTGGGTAACTCACAATAGATTAGAAAGGGCCAAATTCTTCAAAAGCAAGAAAGAACAAAAATCCAAAGGGAAACAGAACTCAAAATTCCAATAGAGGAATCAGGGCAACAATTCAGCCTAGGGGAACAAGCAGCAGGGTTAGGATAATAACAAGAAGAGGAAAGGAAATTTTAATTAGGGTAATCAAAAGGGTCAGTCTCAAAAGAGGAATAATCAAGGAAATGGTAACAACAAGTACCTCACTTGCACTAAGTGCGAGGAGAAGCATATAAGTGCATGTAGAGTTAGGACAACCCTTAGTTACATTTGTGGCAAAGAAGGCTTCTATGCTAAGTAGTGCTATTCAAACCTCGAGAATCAGTCAAGTCAAAATTAGCATAGAGCTCTAAGAAATTAGTTGTATGCGGTCCAAACCAAGATTTAAGGACCCCTAATCTCTTAAAAAAGATTGGAAGCTCTAGAACCTTATGACCATATTTATGCTTATACCAGTAATGATACAAAAGCTGGGACCTCCACAATGGTGATAGGTCAACTTCTTCTAGCCAAATAAGATTCTTATGCTTTATTTGATTCTAGAGCCACACATTCATTTGTGTCATCTAAGTTTGCCAAGCATCTAGATACAATAGGAGATAGGATAAATCAACCATTTAGGATTACTTTGGCTTCTGGTGAAATTTTGTTGTCTAGTTACTAACTACCAAGCATTCTAATAATTATTTATGGTGGAGACTTATACGTGAACCTGATTATCATCGATATGAATAATTACGATGTTATCATAGGAATAGACTTCTTAGGAAAGTACAATGCTATTATCAACTGCCAATGCTAGAAAGTCACATTTTACCCCCCCAAAGAAAATGAGTTTACATACATGAGAGCATCACAAAAGCAATCAATACCTGTGATATCAGCAATAAAAGCACGCACTTATGAGACTGTGAAAATGCATATTTTTTAACACTAAATAGCATTATTTTACATTAACATTGCTCGTCAAATCTTCTAATTAATAGCATTTTTGTATTAATAGGTATTTTTATGTCTTAGTATGTAAATATGTTTAAAAATATGTTTTTAGTGTGTTTTTATGTTTGATAACATTTTTGGCAATTTTTAGAGTTGTTTTGGCATGTTAAAAATGTGTTTAATTTGAAAATAATCAAAACCATAAAAATATTATTGTGTGATTTTATTTTGAGTCTCAATGTGTTTGATAGTGTGTTTTAACTATGTAAATATATTCTATAATATTTTAGTAATTTCTAAAAATATTTTCAAGTCTTAATAATCATATCTATGTCAAATCAAAAGAGAGTAAAATTTTAGAAAATTGTAATTATTTTTGTGCACTTTATTGTAAAATAAATACTTGTAATATTATTGTAAAAATTTTATTTGTAAAATAATTAATTTTAGTGTGTTTGTGAATTTTAGATTTGACATCTAGTGAAAAACGAACAAAATAATGCAAAAACAGATAAAACAGACAACAAATGCAAATAGTACATGCATCAACACTATGCAACATGAAATCATAAAAAAATAACAAATATATATGTGTGTGTGTGTGTGTGTGTGTAAGCGACATGATTTTCGTGAGAGGCACATGATTAAAGAAAAATTAATAAAATAATAAAAATAAGAATAAAAATAAATTAATAAAATATAATAAAAATAAGTGAATACTAAAAATTTTCACTTTAAAAGGTCCTTCCCCTTGAATGCACTCCATGGCCATTTGGCATCTTTCCTTGTTTCTTCGGCAATTTTTCTCAATTGTTGAGCCTCTGGCTCAACAATGTACCCTTTTTGGGAGGAGGTACCATTAGGGTACTTTTTCAACCTTACTAAAAATAATAAAATAATGCTTAAATTAGTATAGAGAGTCTAGTAAGGCAGATAGATGATCTTGTATACATAGTATTCTAGTATAGAATCTGACTCTATATCAGCTTTGTAATGCTTATATTTTTATGGAATTAATTATATTTTCTAACTTTTTAATAATTATTGTTAATGTTATTATGCTGCCCAATTACTGCATAAATTCAATCATGTTTTTTTTATGTAATTTAATTATGTTGCATAATTAATATTAATAATACTGAAATCCTGCTCGTTTATTAAGTTAAATTTTTGCTATATTATAGATATGGATTGGTACAGTAAATGTTTATTAATTCTTGATTTATTGTTGATAAAGGATGGTATAGTGTATTCTTAAACCATTTAATAAGACAAGGTACCACCGAAATTAACGAAAAAATTTATTCTATTTAAATATATTAAATTTGTATTGTTATTATCTTTCTATCTTAAAATTATGATAATTATAATTGTAGTAACAGCGGTTGCAATTTTCATAATTAATGCACCTAATCATTAGTGAGAAATGATTATTTTGCTACTTTTTATAAGAAGACCTTTACTACGTTATGGCTTGCTATATTGTCACTTTAGATTGACTTATAAAGATAGTAAAAGTGCTTAGTATTAATGAGAAAAGATATAATAAATCAAATTATTTTGATAATTAATTATTTAGGCTTAAAATTCCATATCAGTTGTAAACATACAAAGCATTCTCAAAGCTTTATCATTTTAATTTTATGTTTTAAATTTTAAATTAAAAAATCACAAAAATATTCATTTTATTTTAAATATTGTTTTGAAAAACCACTTGCCTTTTAAACATTTATTTCTATCAATCTCTCAAGTTACAAAATTTTTACCTCCTTATGGACACGATAACCTTTCTATACTACATACATCTGCCGTTTAAGAAAAATATTTTGGGCGACGCGAACAATTGGATATCTAGCCAATTTGGTGGATACATTTAAGGAGAGTAAGATAGGACCAAAATATGTTCCAATAGCTAGAAACTTTGTGGAAGTCTTTCCAAAGGAGTTGTGAAGACTGCCTCTAGAATGAGAAATCTCATTCGAGATTGAGTTAACACCCAAATCAGCAATAGTCTCTAAAGTGCCATATCATATGGCTTCGGTAGAACTTAAGGAGCTTCAAGCATAACTGCAAGAACTGCTAGATAAGGATTTCATCCACTCGAGTTACTCACCATAGGGAGCACTAGTTCTGTCCATGAAAAAGAAAGATGGTACACTAAGGATGTGTATCAACTATCAAGGCAAAATAAGATTTACCTGATACCACGGATCGATGATCTATTTGGCCAATTGAGAGGAGCAGCTTATTTTTTAACTATTGATCTACAATCAAGATACCACCAACTCCAAATTAAGGAAGGAGATATATTAAAGACTGCTTTTAGAATGCATTATAGACACTATGAGTTTCTCGAGGTACTATTCGGATTAACCAATGCTTCAACAGCATTTATAGATTTGATGAATATATTCAAGGATTGTCTAGACAAGTTTATCATTGTCTTCATAGATAATAAATTGGTCATTCCAAGACATAGTAAGAGCATGAGGAGCACTTAAAGGTCGCCTTGTAGATCCTAAAGGAATGCCAACTGCATGCCAAATTCTAGAAGTGTAAATTTTGCTTGGAAAAAGTGAAATTTTTTGGGACATATGGTATTCAAGGAAAGAGTTGTAGTAGATCCTATCAAGATAAAAGTAGTAAGCCAATGGCTACCTCCAAAAAACGTGACAAAAATACGTAGTTTTCTCAAATTAGCAAGATATTATCGATGATTTTTTGAGGGATTTGCAACACCACTCACAACTCTCACAAGGAAAAGAAAGAAGTATAAATGGATTGAGAAGTATGAAGAAAGCTTCTAGGGGTTAAACAAAGGCTTAATAGCACTCCAATACTAACAATACCTGATGTAGAAGAAGGAAATTTCATGACTTACAACAATGCTTCCAAAATAGGATTAGAAGCTGTCCTCATGCAAGGAGGAAGAGCAATCGTGTACGATTCATGACAGCTTAAGAATCATGAGAACAACTATCCGACGTATGATTTAGAACTTACAACAATGGTTTCTACATTAAAAATATGGTAACGTGACTTGTATGGAGCAAAATGTGAAACTACACTGATCATCAGAGCCTCAAGTACATCTTCACTCATAAAGAACTGAACATGAGGTAGCAAAGGTGGCTAGAATTAGTAAAAGATTATGATAGCAAGATCCTTAATCACCCAAGGAAAGTGAACAAAGTAGCTAATGTGCTAAGTCAAAAGTATGTAGCAACATTCATGGTGATCAGTTTTCTACCTCAGCCTCTACCAAAAGACATTAACGACCTTGGAATCGAGATGATTTCAGGGAAGTTATCAACATTAACACTCCAACCGACTATCCTTGAGCACATGAAGGCTAGTCAAGGACTTGACCGGTTAAGATACAAAAAGAGGTCCCTAAAGGGAAGGAAATAGAGTTTAGTCTTTCTGAAGATGGCATAATCCATTACAAGAATAGGATGTTCATCCCCAACAATGAAGAAATGAAGAAACATATTCTTTTAGAAGCATCTAGAAGCAACTATGATGCATGCAAATCTAAAAGAGAACTTTTGATGGCCTAGATTAAAGAAGGATGTTGCTAAATTTGTATCAAAATGCCTTACTTGTCAGAAGGTTAAGGCGGAACACTAGTGCCCAATGGGCAAATTGCAAAAGATTAGCAGCCTAAAATGGAAGTAATAATGTATTTTGTAGTCAGATTCCCTAGAATATCCAATGGCAACAATGCATGTTTATTAACTAGCTACCTGACTTTGCTCACCTTTTGCCTATCAAGCTTAGTTATTCTATGGAATAGTTAGCCAAGTTATATGTTTCAAAGATAGTGGTGTTACATAGAGTCCCCAAATCTATCATTTCACATAGAGACAATTGGTTCACGTTGAGATTTTGGAAGAGCGTGCAAAAAGCAATGGGCTTTAAGTTAAAGTTCAGTACTACTTTTCACTCAAAAACTGATGGTCAGTCTGAGAGGACCATTCAGACCTTGGAAGATATGTTGAAACATGTATCATAAATTTCAAGGGAAACTAGAATAAAAAGCTACCCTTGATTGAGTTTTTATACTTCAATGGTTATCATACATCAATAGGCATGGCACCTTGTCAAGCTCTTTATAGAAGAAAGTACATATCCTCAATCCACTAGCACGAGCCGAGAGAGAAGCATCTAGAGACTACCAACTTCATTAGGAGTACCATAGAATCTAAGACAAATCAAGGAAAGGCTAGACATAACTCACAGCCGTTAAAAGAGCTATGTGACAAGTGCCATAGACCCTTAGAATTCCAAGTGGAAAACTTAGTTTTTCTAAAGGTCGGTATAATGAAAGGAGTGATGAGATTTTGTAAGAGAGGGAAGCTCAGTCTGAGATACATTAGAACTTTTGCGATTTTGGAACAAATTGGCAAGGTCATATACAGACTTACTTTGCCATCAGAACAAGCTTCTATGCATAACGTCTTTCAAGTGTCGATGCTAAAGAAGTATGTACCAGATTCGTCATATGTACTGCACCAAGAACCAATGGAGGTTCATGTAGACTTGTCTTATGAAGAAAAACTAGTTCCAATTTTAGCACACGAGGAGAAAACCTTAAGGAATAAGGTGATCTCCCTAGCTAAGGTCTTGTGGTAGAATCACAACATTGAGGGAGCTACTTGGGAACAGGAAGAAGATATGAGGAAAAAATTCCTTGACTTGTTCTAATTTTTGAGGCAAAAATTCATAAGAGGGTATATTGTAACGATAGAGAAAATCCTAAAATGAAATAATGTAATTTACATATTTAAGTCAAGGATCTTCTTAGCAGTATCATGTTTAATTTTTGTGATTGAAGAATTTACAAAATTAATATAAAATATTCTAAAATTCTATGGTAAATTTTAAAGTTAAATTTATTAACTTTCGTGATTTAATAAATTAGTTAATAAATTTTACCGCAACTTAAGGCGGAAGAAATTTCAATCCATAAATAACTTGAGAAATTTAATTACAAGAATTTCCAAGTGCATGCAAAGTTAACAATGTATCAAGAAATACTCTAATGCTTAATAAGTCCTTAATTACTAATTAATTTTAAATCAAAGTTACAAGAGTAGCAATTTAGGTAGAAAATACTACGTAGACTTAGAAATTTTCACCGTCACAAAGCAAGGCCATTACCAAGTTTAGATGTAGAAAAAGTCAATTCCAGATATTTGTTAAATCTAAAAATAATTTAAGACTAAAAAAAGTCTAAAATCGATATGCGATTAAAACATATCTTGGTATCAGTTTACATTATGATTAGTGTCCAATTGTATTTGAAAAATAGGAAAGGACCCATTAGAAATTAAATTTCCTGTAAGCTAAGTTAATCATTCTCTAATAGTATAAAATTCATCTGTTTGGTAAAAATCTTTAAGAATATCTTCCAAGGACAAAGTTAACTTTGCAAAGGACTTGATTTGATTTTGCCCTAGGTGAATTTATTGGGCAAAAATCACATACCCATGCTTAGTGTTGGCGCCATCACTAGGGTTTTATAACCCAAAATTTTAACTTACCAAAGTCACTAAAGAGCTTAGTTAAACATTAGTTAAGTGGGAAAATTAGATTAGCCCTTAGTCTATATATAAGTGTATATGCACATCACCTCATTTTGCTTCATTTTTCTCCCTCCTCCACGTTCCTAAACTTGGTTGTGTTGTAAGGAGTTTTCTCTAATTTTTGTTCCATTTTTGCTCCCAAAACCTTGCTTAACTCAAGGATTTTCCAAGAAGTTTTTCCTTGCTTTTTCACTCTCTACAACCAGGTCAAACATAAGTTTTTCCTAGAAAAACCTTCTTCCCATTTTTTCCTTCAAAAACTGGTTTCCCAAAGCTTTTTCTCTAAAGATTTTCCTTCCATGCCACCATAAGAAAAATCACTAATCAAAGAAGGAAAAAGAAGAGCTAGAAAGGGTGGGAAGAAGAAGGATAAAGTTGAAGATTTTATAGTGACTATCAAGGATAAATTCCAAATCCTTTTTTTTATTTACTTGGATAAAACAAAGATTGGATTTTTACTTAGTTAGTTATGCCTTAATAACCAACCAAGAACAAAAAGAGGAGGAAAAAGGCTTTCCTAGAAGAGGCTATCAAGGAAGTGTCTACAAGAATAAAAGTTCTCAACTTTATTCCCTTAATCTATTAGTTAATTCAAGTTTATATTTTTCTGATTTAAGTTTATGTTTTAGTAAGAAAATGGGGTATAATAATATTTATTTATGTCGGTTGTTATGGTCTAGCATGTATTATGTTGTAATAAGTCATGTTATGTATGTTTGGTTTAGTTATTTTGCTTGTTGGTGTTGTGGAAAATTTTTCCACAAAATTTCAATGCGAAAACAAAAACCTTAGAGTCTGATTTTAAACCTTTTTTGAACACAAAACATTTAGAATTTGATGTTTTGAACAAAACTCTATGTCTAATCAAAAATGCATTTTTAACTCTAAGATAGGTTTCGGGCAATTTTCCAAAACTTCATGTGGCTGCCAAAACAATTTTCAGTTGCTGTCCAAAACTGCCTCTAATAGGCAACCACCACTTTTGGCTATTTCAGGCTGTTCCGAACATGAATTACAATTCCACCAAATACAAAAATTTAGTTTTCTTTGAGATGAATAAATTTCATGAAGAACATTTTTCAAAATCTACCTCTAAAATAAAGCTATGGACAGTTCTCCAAAACTATCTAGAAATTGTATTTTTAGGCTAAAAAAGTTTTTCATAGTTTTGGGTCATTTCAATGTCAAATTATGATTTTTGCCAAACATAAAACTTTTAGATTTCAATGAAATGAATAACTTCCATGAAGAAACTTTTAAGAAAATCTACCTCTAAGAGGGACTTTAAAAGAATTAATAAAATTGTCAAAACTTTTTAATCAGTAAAGTTTGCAAAAAATTAACCGAAAGATGAATATGCTAAAGATAGTAAACAAGAATTTTTCAATGAGCATGGAAGTCTTTAAAACCATGTATTTAAAACGAATAACTTCTATGAAGAGAAACTTCAATTGAAAAACTGTCTTAAACATATGATTTTGTGGTAACTTTTAAAAACTAACCAAAAAGTACCTCCTGGTACTAGCTTTTATTAATAATGTTCACTAAGCATTAGAATTCTGTTTTCAACAGTGTAAGAAATTATGACGTTTAAGGCATACTACACAGGCCCATGATTTAGTGCTTTATAAATTTTGAGTGATATTTTGAAGTTTGATTTTGATACAAAACTTTGAGTTATAAATATATAGTTGTTAGACATGTATTCCTTAAAAAGTAAAAATGTAATATGTTTTTGGAGACATTTTTATCAACAAAGAATTTATTTATTATTTATATATCAAATCTTGTCCTCTTTATATTCATATTTTTTGAATGTATGTTAAGCAATCAAAAGTCTGAGACTGTTGGTCTAAAGCTTTAAAAATTAGGCATATGATCGACAGATTATACAGAAGACACGATTCTTAAGGTGACGGTCTAAATTATAAGATCCACAATCGAGGGAATGAAGTTAAGCACTTTATTCATGCAAAGATTGTTATGTTGTCTATATTCTTATTGGGAGATGGTTTGTCTTGACCATCGGAGGTGGACTCTATAAATAAAAACATTGGTGCATTGTCATAGGTGATGATGTGTTGGATCGGGACATTAAGTGAATTGATTTGGATTAATAATTCTATCTCAGCAAATTGATTCACTTTAGACAATCATTTGTATTGTATATTAATCTTGATATGATACTAGGCCCATTGTCTTGACTTATGTCTTTTGATGCATCAAAGGGTGACATCCATATTTTATAGCGGTACGTATGTCGGTATGTTGGAGGCATAACTCTTAATGGTGTAAACCTATTATTTATAGATATGGAATCCATAGCTCCTCTTTAGGAGTAGTTGATATCCTCTTATATGCATTATCCTATAATTGGAAAATTGGAATGCTCAACCATTTAGATACATAGGCATAACCGAATGGTATACTATATTATGGATGGTAAGTTTTTTGATAGTGAGATAATGGAACATAAGATAAAAATAGTCGGAAAGGTAAGACAGGACTTGTCCTTAAGCTGATTATGGATAATCCTATGGAGATACGATACATTATGACATGTCATGGAGACTTAGCTATTCGAGTTTTGTAATTCTATATAGTTCGAGAGTGTGGCTCTAAGCTTTTAGTAGAGTAGCATCGGAGCTGATAACTATGAAATGTATATCTAGGATATCGGGTTTTGTAATTATCAAGAGCTTAAACTATATAGGTCCATCAGGTCCCCTTTACTAGCTCACAAAAATCCTATAATGATACGATGTGCTTTTCCAATAATTGGTGACTTATGTCAGATTTATTAGATTGGTTGAAATTTGAAACAATCAAATAATTCATGTTTATTTATTGGATGAATTACTTTTGTGATAAAATTAATTCAAGATAAACTTGTTGAATTATTAGGATTAGAGAATTCTTGTCTATTTATTATTTGATTTAATATTGAATAAATTAAATCAAGATAAACTTTTAGAATTATCAGGAATTGATTTATTTTCCTAGAGATTATCTAGATAAAGTTGTTTTAATTAGATAAATTCTATTGGATTATTTGAATTACAACTGAGACTTTATCCTATAGAATCTCGGGTGGAGAATAAAAGATTTGATGGGATTTTTATCATAGGTTTGGCATGCCGATCCTCAGGTTCGGCCTGCCAATGGGGCAAGTTCAACATGCTGGTTAGACAGATCAGCATGCTAGCCTCGCAATAAAAAGATCACGCATTTAGATGTGGATTTTATCAAACATTGATCCTGGTTTGATTCTGATTTAAATTTTTGAGACATTATCTGATAAGGACTGACTCCTAGGCTCAACCTCTATAAAAGGGGAGTGAGTCTCATTATTATTTAGATCAGTTGAAACATTAAGAGTGAGACTCTGCTGGTGAGACTCTAGAAACTCCCTAAGAGCTATTGTTCACAAATCATGAATTGTAGCTTTGGGTTCTCTCAATTGGTTGGAAGGATAGTCACCTAGTGGAAAAGCTGAACGATGTGAGCCCACACTCACTCCAATCGTGGATAGAGAATAGCAACGTAAACTAGTCGGTTGAAGCTCTTCTAGAACGTTACTTCTCTTCACCGATTGCAGGAGTTCTTCGGCATTTAAAGGTTAGTAAGATCTGGTTAATTTATGCATATAGAGTGACAAATTTATGTTTTAGAAAATAGTGTGATATAAAAATTTTAAAATTCCACTGCATACTATTTTTCCAACAATTGGTATTAGAGTTATGGTTTTTACATAAATTTACGAGTTTGTGATCATGTTATATGTATAAATTATGTGATCTTTATCTCTTCTATGCTTGAATTTAATTTTTAAAGAGTTGACGCCCTAGGGTTTTTATATATTTTTATGTTGTCATGGATTATATGATAAATGTTTATTAATTAATTATGATTGATTAATTAATTATTATTTAATTATTTATTAATTAATTAATTTATACTAGTTGTGGTCCCCTAGATGTTAGAATGTGTATCTAGGTTTTTTATGTAATTAGATGGCAAACCATCATCTTCGTCTAGGAATTATTATTTAATTTTAAATTTGTAAGAATTTTGTAATTAAATAATCATTCAAAGAAGACAGATCTAGAAAATAAATGATGGCGTTCCCAGGTATTTCCTGAGTCTCTAATTTTATGTTTTTGAATTGTTGAAAATAAAATTGATAAATTGCATCAAAAATTATATTTTCCAGAAAGAGGTGATCTCTGCTCGATTGGCAGGCCGATGGTTGTAGATCCGCAGGCCGGACATGAGGTTCGACAGGCCATCAGCGGGGCAGAAATCAGGTGGCTTTGGCGGCAGGTCGAACTCTGGTTTGATAGACCGATATGTCATGAGCTAGCAGGCCAATCTGTGAAGATCAACAAACTGAAGGGTCATGACCAGCAGGCCGATCATACAGATCGGCTTACCGGTAGAGAGTTTAAAATTTTTTCTAGAAAAGGTGTAGTTTTCGATATAGTTTTAATTTTATTTTGTAATGATTCTAATAAACATTAAAATTTGGATATGACTGGAAATATGGAGCATTCGATCTATGTGGGGTTGAAGACTTGAAGATGGGCATTACATGAAGGATACAACTTGAGGATTCAAAGATGAAGAATTGATAATATGTTTCGATTATTCTCTTGTAATCTTTGTTTTCTATTCTCTAGGGTGGATCCATAATATTATGGTTATTTATTATTATTTTGCTTATACCTTTGCTTGATTGCTTTACTTGTCTACATTATAATATGATTTGCCATGTATATTGATAACATACCATATAGAATAAGGAGTGTCGTTTAATTAAAAATTGTTCATGCATGTTTTTTTAAAAATAAAACCTTGATTTCAAAAGATTAAGTGGGAGAAGGTTTTCGAAGAGAAGACCTATGACCTCCATCATTGGTCCATAGGTAACACATGGTGGTCCCAACCCCAAGGAAGGGATTTCATCATATACCAGGTTGGATATCTAAAACAATAAGGTATTTTAGCGCGGTTTATCGTTGATCACCCTAAGGTGATGATAATAAGCCATGGATAAAATATTGAAACGATGGTTATATACTCATATTAATTTTACAATTAACCTCCCTTAGGAGCTCTGTTAATAAAATTAATGGCCAAAGAAATGATTATTAATATATACTGGATCATATGGGTCCTGGATGACATATATTAATCAGGAGCAAATCTGTGTTCCTAATTGAATTTGGCAAGCCTCCCCAAGGTGGCTTGCTGAATTCTGAGTTGGGAATTATCGTTGTAAGGTTGTGATTTTTTCAAGCTTTTAACACATAAACACATTTGTATGCTATACAAGATTATGTTATCTTACTAAATTATTATGCTATGCTTGCTTATGTTTGGTATATGGTTCTTTATTATAGATTAAAAATGTCTAAAAACGCTTTATCATTAATACTTGATAAAAACCAATTAACCGGTGAGAATTTTAATGATTGGAAATGGAACCTGAATATCGTCCTATCCTTTGAGAAACTAACTTTTGTGCTAACTACAATGTGTACTCCCAAACCTACTAGGGAATCCACTTATGAGCAAATCTAAGAGTATCATCGCTGGAAAGTTGCTAACGATCAAGCCCGGTATTATATTATGGCTAGTATGAATAACATACTGTAGGCTCAATATTAAGATTATGAGATTACGAAGCAGATCTTGGATAATCTTGAAAACATGTCTAGAGGCCAAGCTATAACAAATCGAAAAAGGGCACTTTAGAAACTTTTAAACAACAACCAAAAACTAGGGACATCTATAAAGGAGCATATGATGTTGGTCATAGGTTACCTCGTTGAGGCTCAAACCCATAGAGTCGATATCGATGCCGAGTCACATATGACTATGGTTTTTTGAACTCTATCAAAGGACTTCATCCCGTTTGGAGCTTCTTTGAGTAATAGACAAGATTTGACCTTAACAGAGTTGATAAAACAGTTACAAGAGTTTGAAAAACTGATCAAGGAAACTCTTGTTAGTGGAGTGGTTGACTTGGCGATTGCATCCGGTTCTAATCCTGAACTAGGGAATGGAAGGAAGCAAAAGGCTAAGGACGAAAAGGTTGGGCATATAAAGAAGAATTGCAAGGACATCCTTATCCAAGGAGGTAAGTGTGATCCTGTGGTTTTAGAAACATGTTTGGTTGAGGAATCTAGTGACACTTGGGTCATAGATTCTAGAGTAACTAATCATGTTTGTGTTTCTCTAGAGGGATTTCGAGAAACGGGAAGTTTACTTCGTGAAAACTTCACGTTTCGAACGTGTGATGGATCCTTGGTGCTGGCTGAAGCAGTGAAAGATGTCCATCTTTATTTTGATAAATATACAAGTTTAGTTTTACAGGATTGTTTTTATGTTCCTAAATTCAAAAGGAATTTGATACCTGTAGCTAGTTTATTTAAAGATTCCTATTCAGTTTCTTTTAATAATAAAGTGGTGATTTATAAAAACAAATCTTTTATCTATGATGGAAGGATGCAAAACAATCTATGTTCTATCAAACCTAATATGGACTCACTATTGAACACTGAGTTAAATGATAATAACTCTAAAAAACTCAAGACTTCTTACTCTAATGAGACTTATCTTTAGCATTTGCGATAAGGTCATATTAGCCTAAATGGGATTTAAAGGTTAGTAAGGGATAAACCTTTAAGTCACTTAAAGGTGGAATCTATACCTCAATATGAATCTTGTTTGGAGGGTAAAATGACTAAAAGACCATTCGGGTCTAAAAGCAATAGGGCTAAAGGGGTTCCACAACTTGTGCATAGTGATGTTTGTGGATCAATGAACATCTGGGCACAAGGAGTGTATGAGTACTTTGTCACTTTTATTGACGATTACTCAAGGTATGAGCATGTGTACCTGATGCACCATAAAAGCAAAACTTTTGACAAGTTCAAGAAGTTTTAGGCTGAAGTGGATAAGTGATTGGGTAGACCCATAAAGGCACTTCGATCTGATCGAGGTGGAGAATACCATTCTGATGAGTTCTTAGGACACTTATTAGAGAATGGGATTCTATCCCAGTTGACTGCGCCATGCACTCCATAGTAGGATGGCATGGCAAAGAGAAAAAATAGGACTTGTTGGACATGGTTAGGTCCATTATGAGTTATTCATCATTGCCTTTATCCTTTTGGAGATATGCACTGCAAATTGCATGTTATCTTCTAAATGATGTGCCTTCAAAATAGGTTCCTAAAACTCCTAATGAGTTATGGACGGGTAAGAAGACATACTTAAACCATATTTGCATATAGGGATGTCCATCTCATATCCTGTTTAGGGATGTGAATAAGTTGGAAGCACGTTTAGAAGTTTGCATATTTATAGGATATCAAAAGCGACTAAAAGGGGTTATTTTTATAAACCAAAGGAAAATAAAGTCATGGTTTCAACTCATGTGACTTTCCTCGAGGAGAGTTACGTGGACAACTTTAAGCCTTGAAGCAAAGCAGTGTTTGAGGAGTTAAGGAATGATCCAATCACTCCAGGGGTTCCGATAGAAACCATTCCAATTGGTGTAGAAAAACCATACGAACCCAAACAACAACCTAGGGGCTTTGGCATAGTGGGAGGATTGGGCATCAACCCAAGAGATATATGTTCAATAGGGAGGCCTTTTTGGCTGAACCGGATGAACATAATAGGGATCCTTATACTTACATAGAGGCTATGGAGGATATTGATTCGAAACTCTGGATAGAGTCCATGATCACAAAGATGAAGTCTATGGAGACTAATCAGATCTGGGAGCTTGTAGATCTTCCTGAAGGGTAAAACACATAAGGTATAAGTGAATCTTCAAGAGAAAAAGAGGAGTGGATGGAAAGGTTGAAACCTTTAAGGCTAGATTGGTAGCTAAGGGTTACACGCAAAAGGAAGTAATCGATTATGAGGAAACTTTTTCACCGGTAGCCATGCTCAAGTCCATCCGGATTCTCTTGTCCAAAGCTACTGCTCTCGACCGTGAGACTTGACAGATGAATGTCAAGACGGCTTTTCTAAATAGCTATCTTGACTAGTCCATTTATATGGAATAACCAGATGGGTTCAAGGTCAATGGTCAAAAGAGTAAGGTTTGTAAGCTGCAAAAGTCAATTTATAGACTTAAGCAGACTTCCCTTTCTTGGAACATAAGAGTTGATCAAGTGATCAAGACTTATTTATTCTCACAAAATGTAAAGAACATTTTACTAATTGGCAATGACGTTGGGGCATTGTCATTGGTCAAATTATGGTTGACCAAGCAGTTTGATATGAAGGACTTAGGTGAGGCTACTTTTGTTCTCGGTATCTAGATTTTTCTGGATAGGAAGAACAAAATGATAGCTTTGTCACAAGCCAGCTACATAGATAAAATTCTCAGGAGATTTGCAATGTAGGATTCCAAGAAAGGTGAGCAAACATTTAGGTCTGGAATTATTCTTTCAAAGCAAGACTCTCTATAGTCTGAGGAAGAAAGTGAATACATGAAGAAGGTGCCTTATGCCTCTGTAGTGGGTAGTCTCATGTATGTCGTGCTTTGCACATGACCGGATATTGTTATGTGGTTGGAATTGTGAGAAGATTTCAAGCGAATCCGAGACCCAACCACTAGGTTACGGTAAAGCATATTTTCAAGTACTTGAGAAAGACTCGAGGGTATATGCTTGTGTATTTGGGTGAGGACTTAACTACTCTAGGATATACTGACTTGGATTTCCAAACCTGTCTGGATTTAAGGAGATCGACTTCAGGTTTTGTGTTTACTCTAGGTGGTAGTGCCATGAATTAGAGAAGTGTGAAGCAAGATTACGCTTTCGATTCAACGACGAAGGCCGAGTGTGTAGCAGCTAGTGATGGTTCAAAAGAAGCAATGTAGCTCCGCAAGTTCCTTGGGAATCTTGAGGTAGTTCCTAGTATGAATAGGTGGTATCACTGTACTGTGATAATAGTGTGGCGGGAGCTAATGCTAAGGAACTAAGATTTCACAAGAAGAGTAAGCATATTGATTAGAAATATCATGTGATAAAGGACTTGGTCGAGGGCAGGCATGTCACGGTGTACAAAATCTCGTCAGAGGACAATTTAGCTGATCCATTCACAAAGACGCTTACTGGAAAAGTCTTCGAGAGGCATGTGGAAGCGATGATGATACGAGATTTGTCATATTTACTCACTTAGTGCCAGTGGGAGATTGTTAGACGTGTATGCCCTAAGGAGTAAAAATATAATATGTTTTTGGAGATATTTTTATTAATAAAGAATTTATTTATTATTTATATACCAAATCATGTCCTCTTTACATTCATATTTGTTAAATGTATGTTAACCAAACAAAAGTCTGAGACTGTTGATCTAAACCTTTGAGAATAGGACATATGATATATAGATTATGCAAAAGACACGATTCTTAAGGTGACGATCTAAATTATAAGATCCGCAATCGAGGAAAAAAAGTTGGGCATTTCATTCATGCAAAAATTGTTATGTTGTCTATATCCTTATTGGGAGATGGTTTGTCTTCACCATCGGAGGTAGACTCCATGAATAGAAACGTTGGTGCATTGTCATAGGTGATGATATGTTGGGTCAGGACATAAAGGGAATTGATTTGAATTAATAATTCTGTCTTGGCAAATTGATTCACTTTAGACAATCATTTGTATTATATCTTAATGTTGAGATGAATAGTGGGCCTGTTATCTTGACTTATGTCTTTTGATATACCAAAGGATGACATCCACATTTTATAGTGGTACGTATGCTGATATGTTGGAGGCATGACTCTTGATGGCATAGACATGTTATTCATAGATATGAAATCCATAGCTCCTCTTTAGGAGTAGTTGATATCCTTTTATATGCATTATCCTGTAATTGGAAAACTAGAAAGCTCAACCATTTGGATACATAGGTGTAAACGAATGATATACTGTCTTATGGATGGTAAGTTTTCCAATGGTGAGATAATGAAACGTAAGATAAAAATAATCGCAAAGGTAAGACAAAACTTATCCTTAAGCCAATTATGGACAATCCTATGGAGATACGATACATTATGATATGTTATGGAGACTTAGCTATTGGGGCTTCGTAAGTCTATATAGTTCGAGATATAGCTCAAAGCTTTTAGTAGAGTAGCGTTGGAGTTGATGATTATGAAATGTATATCTGGGATTTTGGGTTTCATAATTATTGAGAGCTTGAACTATGTAGGTCCCTCAGGTCTCCCTTTGCTAGCTCACAAAAATCATGTAATGATACGGCATGCTTTTTCAATAATTGGTGACTTATGTCAAATTTATCAAATTGGCTAAAATTCAAAAGAATCAGATAATTCATGTCTATTTATAGGATGAATTAATTTTGTGATAAAATTAATTCAAGATAAGCTTGTTGAATTATTGGGATTGAATAATTCTTATCTGTTTACTAGTTGATTTAATTTTGAATAAATTAAATCAAGATAAACTTGTAGAATTATCATGAATTTATTTATTTTCCTAAAGATTGTCTAGAAAAAGTTGTTTTAATTAGATAACTTCTCTATTGGGTTATTTGAATTAAAACTGAGACTTTATCCTATAGAATCTCTAGTAAAAAATAAAAGATTCGCTGGGATTTTTATTGCAGGTTCGGCATGCCGATCCTTAGGTTCGACCTACCGATAGCGTAAGTTTGGCATGCTGGTTAGACAAATCGACATGCCAGCTACGCAATAAAAAGATCACGCGTTTAGACACAGATTTTATCCAATATTGATCTTGGTTTGATTCTAATTTGAATTTTTGAGGCATTATCTGATAAGGACTGACTCCTAGGCCCAACCTCTAGAAAAAGGGGAGTAAGTCTCATTATTATTTAGATCAATTGAGACATTAAGAGTGAGACACTACTGTTAAGACTCTAAAAACTCCCTGGTGCTATTGTTCACAAATCACAAACTATAGATTTAGGTTCTCTCAATTAGTTAGAAAGAGAGTCACCTGGTAGAAAAGTTGAACAACGTGAACCCACACTCACTCAGATCGTGGATAGAGAATTGCAAAGAAGACTAGTAGGCTAAGGCTTTTCTAAAATGTTACTTCTCTTCACGGATTGCAAGAGTTCTTCGGCATTCAAAGGTTAGTAAAATCTAGTTAATTTATGCATATAGTGCGTCGAACCTGTGTTTTAGAAAATACTCTGATATAAAAATTTTAAAATTTCGTTGCATATTATTTTTCCAACGATAGTTTCAAAGGATAAAAAAAATGATACATTTTATAGTATTCAAACGAACATTAAAATGACAATCATGAAAATCCAATATGCTAGATTCTTGGTATTATGATGCAAGGCAAGGGTCCAACGCCCGCCTTAGTCCAAAAGTCACTTTGGTCTTAGTTTTAATGATGTAGTGCATAGAACGCCTTAGATTGTTTTTAGGTTAGTGGCTTAAAACCAATTATGAGCCCATACACAATGAATTAAGAAAATGTTGATTAAAACTTATTTCAAGAATCATAAAGTTATGTAACTTTGAATGTAGTTAATTGAAGTCATATAAATTTAGTAATGATAAGGTAATTAATTAATTATTTAAATTAATCAATTATCTATCTTAGTACGAATTAAGGGCAATTAAGGAAAACTAAATTTTATGAGGATTTAATTAATTCTTGTAATAGGAATAACGATTTTTATGATCCTTTGACAAAAGGAATTACAATAAAAAATAATGATCAAAATTTACAAGATTGTGCTAAAATAAAAATAACATAAAATGGAGTAAGTTTTACACACTCTTAATGAATGTTTTGTACAAAATTTGACCTGATAGAGGATAGGAAATTCTGGGCCAGTAGAGAAACCTACGATAAGAAAATAGGTAAGTAAGAATATCGCCTATAATATGAATAATTTGAAAATACGTCTTATATTTTTTACTAAGTAGTAAAGCATGTCTAAATTTTATTCTTAAGAATGTGATGTCATGCCATACTACATGCTCATTAATTAGTTTAGTGAAATGTTACGAAAGAATTAAATATGTGGATCGTACCAACCTCTCAATCTTTAGGGAGGCTTAAGATTTAAATACATAATTAAAAATGAATTAGATCATAGTATTGTTGGGACCTTGCAAACCCCAACTTTCTGTTGATTGCGCACAACCAATACAACTATTTGGGCTCGATAAAATAATAAGACCTAATCATAACTGAGCATAATTGCACATGCATATTACTATTATATGTTATTTTAAATATTTTGAGAGTTATAGTTGCTACTCGCTAAGCGAAATCTCATCGAAGTATGTTCATATAATAGGTAAGCAACATGCTAGTAATGCTTGACAAACCAATGGCAAAGCAGCAGATAATTAGAGTGGAGTCATAGGAATTAGATACCAAGTACTTTATTTTCTGCACTTAGTTTTGATAATTATGCCTTTTTTGATGATATGGAAAATTTTATGACTCAAGTAATATGTATGTTTTGGATCACTGTTAAACCTCTATAATATGTTACAATTTCTATTGCAACGAATAGTCTTATAAGAATTTAATAGTAAGGATATTTAAGTATTTAAAAATAGTTTTAAATTAAATAGTAAGATTTTGTATTTGAAAAAAAAAACTAGTTTGAAACCAATTAGTTTAAATAGATTTTTGTAAAAAAATGTTTCACAAAATTATGTAATCTAAATAATTGTATGTTTAAGTAATCAAGTAACAGCCATGTAGGTGGGATTGTTACAAATCAGAAATCAAGCAATATCATTCTAGCATTCTATGTTCTCAATCTCTTACCGAATAAAAGACAAAACCTCCTCAATCAACTTTAATTTAAACATACAACTCACTTGACTGATGAAGACCAATTGCCCCTTCCCTCTCTTACATGCCATCTCTCTCTTCCATATTACTTTCTTCCTTCTTCTCAAGTCTACAAGAAACCAGCCCCCAACCCCCCTTTTCCCTTGCTAAAATTCAAAGAAACCAAACCCCTAGCCTAGCTATTGGAAAACAGTATGCTGTAGAATTTTAAAAATTTTAAATCAGAGTATTTTTTAAAACACAAGTTTGACTTGCTAAAGACATAAATTAATGACAGATCTTACTAATCTCTTTTCTGAACTAAAAAGCAACAGCAATCTATGAAGAGAAAAACGCCCCAAAAGAGCCTCAACCAACTAGTCTTCTTTGCTATTCTCTATCCATGATCAGAGTGTAGGTGGTCCCATGTCGTATAGCTTTTCCTCTGGTGACTCTCTTTCCAAACACTTGAGAATACCTTGAAGTAAAGTTCTTGATTTTGAACAACAACTCTAAGGGAGTTTTAGAGCTTCTTAAACTAAAGTACTCACTCTTTGCTTCTCAAATAATCTAAATAACTACGAAAACTCACCCCTTATTTATAGTGGTTGAATTGGAGTTAAACCTTATCAGATTAAGCCCAAAAATTTAAGTCTAGATCAACTTCTTGTGAAAAACGCATCAAAAATGCGTATCTAGATTATCGCATAATCGGCAAGCCTATCTCCCTAGATTAGCTTGCTAAACTTACTCTATCAACAAGCCAAAGTTTTCCATCCGCTTACCGAACATACAATAATATTGGACTCTAAGAATATCTTAATTTCCACATGAGAATCTTAGATAGAGTGCCAGTTTTAATTCAAATAATGCAATAGAGAAGTTATCTAATTAAAACAGTCATATGCAGACAATCCCATAAAAAATAAAATATTATCCAAATAATTCAACATGTTTATCTTAAATTAATTTATAAAATTAATTCAACCGATAAACTAACATTAAGTATTAAATCCAATCTTATCAAATTTCAATTAACCTAATAATTTAGCATAAGTTATCAATTTATAGGAAAAATATACTGTATGGTTACAGGATTTACAAGAAAAACATGTGTTGCAACACTCCAATTGATGTTGCAATACGTGTTTCTGAGTTTTCACTTGAAATTTGGTCCAAATAACCTCTAAACTTTCTCATTTTAACCTTACTTGGCAAATCTATAAATATCATACTTTGAAGTACAAAACATATTAAGTTTTTCTCATTTTTTTTTAAGGGAAAGAGAGAAAAGTAAGGAGAAGTCTATTAGAGCTCAAGGAGATTTATCCGTATGGAGATTTCTTCAAGATCAACAATGAGTTTTTCTCTTCTCTTTCTTTCATTTGAACTTCTGATATTTTTAGTTTATTTTTTGTTTTTTTGTTTTACAATTATGCTAGACTAATTTAATTTGTGGTTAAAGGTGATTTCAAAATCCAAGAAATGATTATGTAATTTATATTTTAAGAATTATTTCTAATTTTCCAATCGAAATTGTTTATGTTCTATTTTAATTACTTGTGATTATTTTCTTGTTTTGTTTAGGTAGCTAGCTAAATAGGACTTGGAATTAATCCATTACTAGATTATAAGACTTGATCCATAACGGTTTTATTTTTCTAATCGCTAGTAGCAAATTGTGGTCTACAATTACGTGAGACTTTTGCCTAATTGCAATTGTTGGAAACGTGAACACAGCGAAAATTTTAAAATTTTTAATTTAAGTCCTTTTCCAAAATCAAGTTAGAGATGCGAAGTATATAAATTAATAAAAGATCTTACATACCTCTTTAGTATGCCGAAAAATTGTAGGAACAATAACTAGAGAAATCTATCAAAAGAGTTCAACCAACTAATCTTTCTTGCTATTCTCTTTCCATGATAAAAATGCAAGGGGTCGCAGGTCATTCAATTTTTCCTCAGATGACTTCTCCCTCCAACCACTTAAGAAAACCAAAAGCTAAGGTTCAAGATGTTAAACTATAGCTTTGTGGGAGTTTTGGAGTTTCTCTTACTAGAATACCCTCTCTAAACTTCTCAAGTGATCTAAGGAATAATAGAAAATAATTCTCTTTATATAGTGGTAGGATTAGGGCTAGTCCTTATTAGATTTGGCCCTAATATTTGAGTTTGGATCAACTTTTTAGTTAACTAGTATGGAGTGGTCTAGTCGACCAGTCCATCATGGCAGCACTCCCATGGCATGTTTTTCGCTCCTGAGATTTGTCCTATTCAAACCAAACCTAATGGATAAATCCTACTTTATTTAATTTGGTTATCATTTGTGGAGTCTCAATTTTAATTAAAATAACCCAATAGAGAAGCTATCCAATTAAAATAGTTAAATATATATAATCCCATATAAATAAAATCTATTTTAAATAACTCAACATGATTATCTTGAATTAATTCATAAAATTAATTCAACCAATAAACCAACATGAAATAATAAATCCAACCTATCGAATTTTAGCCAATCTAATAAATAACATAAGTTACCAATCTATAGAAAAAAAAATTGCCTTATTGTTACAGGAAATATTACGAGCTATCAAAGGGGACTTAATGGATATACATAGATCAAGCTTCTATAATTATAAAATACTATATCTCACATACATATATTTTATAATTATTAACTCTAATGCCATTCGACTAAAAGCTTGGTGCTACAGTCTAGAACTATATAAAATTATAAAGCTCTAATAAGCTAATCGTCCTTGACATATTATAATGTGTAACATCCCCATAAGATATTCATAACTGGTTTAAGGATAAATTTCGTTTTACCTTTCTAATTATTTTTATTTTATGTTCCATTATCCCACCATTGGAATACTTATGATTTATAAATAGTATATCATTCGGTTATATCTATATTTCTTAATAGTTGAGCGCTCCAGTTTACAATTACAAGATAATTCTTGTAAGAGAATATCATTAACTCTACATGCATTTGCTAAATCTCGTAATCGAGAGCGATAGCAATGGACGAGAAAATATAGATGGACTTAAGCATGGCTACAAACATGACTATGCACAAGTTCTAGAACCCCTTTAGCTCGATTGCCCTTACACCCGAATGGTCTTTTGGTAATTTTGCCTTCCAAACAAGATTCACATTGTGGTATAGATTCCACCTCTAAATGACTTAAAGGTATATCCCTTACCGACCTCTAAATCTTGTTTAGTTCCAATGTGACCTAATCATAAGTGCCAAAGATTAGTTTTATTAGAGTGAGAAGTTTTAAGTCTTTTAGGGTTATTATTAATCTCAATGTTAAGTAGTGAGTCTATCTTAGGTTCGATAAAAATAAGTTGTTTTGCATCCATTCACTACTAATAAAATATTTGTTTTTACAAATTACAATTTTATTACTAAAAGAAACTAAATAAGAATCCTTAAATAAACAAGCGATAGAATTTATTCATTTTAAGTTTAGGAACATAAAAACACTCTCAAATTAAACTCTTATAACTATCAAAATAATAATGGACATCTCCCACTGCTTTAGCCAATACTAAGGATCCATCGTCCATCCGTAACATGAAGTGCTCATATAGTAGACTTCTCGTTTCCTTGGACCCTTGCAGAGAAACACAAATATAATTAGTTGCTCCAAAATCTATGACCTAGGTGTCAACAAATAGAAGTTTGCACTTACCTTCTTTAGCTTGGAAGTCCTTGCAATTCTTCTTGATGTGCTTACCTACCTGTAGAAAAAGCACTTTCATTGCTTTGGATTCCTCTTCTTTTTCTTCTTATCTATGGCCTTTGCCATAATAGAAGACTTTTTGTTCTTGGTCTTTCACTTCTTTCCATTCCCAGATGCAATGCAATGTCACCAGCCAAAGCTTCCCTGATCAAGTTTTCAAACTCCTACAACTGCTACATCAACTCAGTTAAGGTCACATCATGTCTACTGCTCAAGTTGTATGAAGCTCTAAATGGGATGAACTTCTTAGAAAGGGATTTGAACCTAAGTGAGGTAACTCATGACCAACATTATATGCTCCTACATAGGTGTCCCTGACTTTTGCTTGCAATTAAGACGCTTATGAAGAGCCCCTTGCTGCTTCTTCAAGGCTTGGCCTCTAAACATGTCCTCAAGATTATCTATGATCTACCAAGTAGTTTCATGATCTTTACGTTAAGCCTATAGTACGTTATTCATGCTAACCATGATATAGCAATGGGCCTGATCATCAGCATCCTTTTAGAGCTCATACGCTTGGATTTGTTTATTAGTAGATTCACCAATAGGTGCAAGAGGACACGATGTGGTTAGTATAAATTTTAGTTTCTTAAAGGATAGGATGATATTTAGGTTCTATTTCTAATCATGATAGTTCTTGCCAGTTTAAATATTTTTATTCAGTATCAAAGATAAAGCATTTTTAGAAATTTTGATCTATAATAAAGATTCATATATTGAACATAACCAAACATTTAATAACAATTTAGTAAGATAATACAAACAAGTAAGCATACAATGTGTTTATGTGTCAAAACCCTGAAAAAATCATAACCTTACAATGATAATTCTTAACTTAGAATTCAACATGCTGCCTAAGAGAGACTTGCCAAATTCAATAAGGAATACAGATCCCCTCCGATTAGTATTTATCATCTCTCGTCTGATCTAGCATATACTAATAATCATTTTCTTTGGCCATTAACTTTATTAACAGAGCTCCTATGAGAGGTTAATAATAAAATTAATCTTCAATATCTAACCATCGTTTCAACTACTTTATCCATAATTTATAATCGACACCTAGGAGTGAACAATGATAAAACATACTGAAATAAATTATCCTCGTAGAGATCTAACCCAGTACATGATGCATCCCTTTCTAGGGGTCTGAACAACCATGTGTTACCCATAGACTAACCATTGTCTCATGTAGATCAAATTTTATTATCCGATTATCGTAAAATCTCATTTATTTTCTCAAAATTGTTCTATAAAAGAAAAACCTCTAAAAAATAACAAAAATGGCTTTCTGCCGCCTCACGATCAACAAGACTATCTTCATTATTTTTGTAGTCTTAATTTTAATTATAATTCAAAAAACTTATGAAAATTTTATAAACGTAGAAAATAAAAAACCTCGCAATCAATTCCATCTTCTAGATCTGTCCACTTAGAATGATTATTGTAATACAAATTTATGAACCAAAATTAAAATAATAAATCTTATATGGTGATGATAGATCGCCATCTACTTACATGGAGAACTTAGATACATATTCTAACCTCTAAGGAACTATAACATGCAAAATTAATCAATTAATTTAACAATTAAGACAAAAAATTAATCAACAATAATTAATTAATTAACATTCACCATATAATCTCATAACAACATATAATTATAGAGAAACCTTAAGGTGCCAACTCTCTAAAAAAATATAATTTAAGCATATGAGAGATTAAGACCATATAATTTATGTACATAGCATGATCACAAACCCATAAAAACTTCAGAAAACCATGGTTCTGATACCAATTGTTGGAAAATGTGAATGCAGCAAAAATTTTAAAATTTTTAATTAAAATCCTTTTCTTAAAGCAAGTTAGACAAGCTATGTATATACCTATTTAGTAGATTAGAAAATTGTAAGAATTACAACTAGAGAAATCTACCAAAAGATTCTCAACCAACTATTTTTCCTTGCTATTCTCTTTCCATGATCGAAATGCGTGTGGTCGCACATCGTTTAGTTTTTCCTCTAGTGACCTCTCCTTTCAACCATTTGAAAAAACCAAGAGCTAAGTTTCAAGATGTTAAACTATAACTCTGTGAGAGTTTTAGAGTTTCTCTCACTAGAATACTTTCTCTAAACTTCTCAAGTGATCTAAGAAACAATAATAGTTCCCTTTATATAGTGGTCAAATTGAGGGTAATCCTTATCAAATTTGGCCTCAAAATTTGAGTTTGGATCAACTTTCTGAGTAAAATGTGTAAAGCACATGCATTGCTGATGTGGCAGGTCTGATCAACTAGCCTACACTAGGTCTGGGTTGATGTCGTCCTATCATGGCAGCACTCCTCAGCAATCCGATCAATCGGCCTACACTAGGTCTGGTCAATGTCGGCCCATTGTGGCAGCACTCCCATAATGCATATTTAGCTCATGAGATTTATCCCATTAATTCAAACCAAACTTAACAGATAAATCCTACTTTATTTAACTTAGGTATCCTTTATAGAGCCTCAATTTTAATTCAAATAACTCAATAGAGAAGTTATCTAATTAAAACAATCATATACAGATACTCCCATACAAATAAAATCTATTTTAAATAATTCAACATGTTTAATTGAATTAATTCATAAAATTAATTCAACCAATGAACCAATAAGAAATATTAAATCCAATCTATTGAATTTTAGCAAATCTAATAAATAACATAAGTTACTAATCTGTAAGAAAAAACATGCTGTATAGTTACAAGAAATATTATAAGCTATGAAAGGAAACCTGATAGACATACATAGATCAAAATCTTATAATTATAAACTAACATATCCCCAACACATATAGTTTCTAATTATCAACTCCATAGCTATTTTATTTGAAGCTTTGAGCTGTACTATTGAATTTTATTTGAAGCTTTAAGCTGCACCATTGAACTATGTAAAATTACAAAACTCCAATAAGTTTATTGGACATGACACATCATAATGTGTAACATTCTTATAGGACATTCATGATCTGCTTAAGAATAAATTTTGTTTTACCTTTTTGATTATTTTTCTCTTATGTTCCATTATCTCACCATTTAAATATATATTATTCATAAATAGTATACTATTTGGTTACATCTATTCATCCAAATGGTTGAGCGCTCTAGTTTTCAATTACAAGATAATGCCTATAAAAAAATATATCATTAATTATATAAAAGAGTTATGAATTTTATATCTATGAATAACGAGTCTATGTTAATCAAGAGTCATGTCTCTAATGTACCATATACATACCATCATCTAATTCAAGATGTCACCTTTTGGTACATCAAAAGACACAAGTCAAGAATACGTGCCCATTAATTCATTTTAGGATTAAGATATGACACATTCAATTGTCCAAAGTGAATTGATTTAAAACAAACAAAATTATTGATCAAATCAATTCATCTTTAGTCTTGATCCAAAATATCATTACTTATAACAATATATCAATATTTCTACTTGCGGAATCCAACTCCAATGACTAAGACAAATCATCTCCCATTAGAGATGTAGACAACATAAGAATCTTAACTTAAATAAAGCGCTTAACTTTATTCCCTTGATTGTAGACCTTATTATTTAGGCTATCATCTTTAAGATTCATATCTTTAGTATAATATATCCATCATATCCACGATCTTAAAGGTCTAGACTAACAATCTCAGACTTGATAAATTATAAATTCTTTATTGATTAAATATCTCTAAAAACTATTACATCATTTAATCCTTAGGGCACCTACTCTAATAGTGATGTGGAACATAACCTAGGTTTGATAGACCAAGCTTGTGTGTTTATTGATTAGATCAAGCTACCTTTCTTAAGATAATGCTTTTATTAAATTGAATCTCAAGAGCTTATTCGGGGTTATTTAATAGAAAGAGATCAAATAAAAACTTGTTTGTTTAATGACACAATAAGGAAAGATTGAGATAACAAAACTTATTGTAATCTACGGTTGAAAGTTTTGAAAGAAAATTGAGAATAATTTTGTGATCAATTGAATAGTTATTTGTTTAGTGGTGACGCATGATCCTTTAACTAGTTTTATTATAATGGTATACAATCTCGTAAATTTTGCTTTGCGTTTATTATTTATTTTTGTTCTCTTTGTTTTTAATAATTTAATTAACTAAACCAAAAACCCCGCTCTTTAGTTAATTAGAAGACTAAAAGTTAATTAATTAAGTTCAATTTTTTGTTGGAATGACCCTTGATCATTACAAAGTTAACAAGGACTACACTTTTAGCAGGTTGATTCGGTGCTCCCTTAGAGCCTATGAGTACTTAATTTATTATTTTAATTATCACCTTTAATTGTTATCCTCTTGTATATAATATTTATTTACAATGTATAAGGTCACATAAATAATTGTGAAATTTTAATAATATTTATAAAGTATTAAAAATTACCTTCACTTAAGTATAATGAAAAAAATTTTATTTATTTATTAATATGTCCTTACAAAACATCACATGCTTTAAGAGCATCTATCCTAACAATTTCTCCGCTGGCCAAGTACCTTAGCACTTGGATAATATGCATATTATTCTTCTTTCTTTTAATCTCTTGCTAATTCAGTGATTAATGCAATAGCTTCAGCCACTAATGTATACTCCTAGTCAATTATTGACGATACAGGAAACAGCTGGGGTAAAGGAAAACGAGGTTTTCCATTTTATCAATGCTTTTCCGTAGTCTAGTTAATATAGATATTGCTAGCATAACACCTTTTATCTGAAATAATACTGGGCATTTCTCATGATCGGTGACGTGATAAGAGAACTACAAAAAATGTAGTTAAAGCTAGTTTTTTATTGAATGATAAGAAATGATATGTCCTAGTTATTTGGTGATGGTAATGACACAGCTGTAATAATTTTTTATTTTAAAAACAAAAATATAAATGATTAAAATTAAATAGGAACACGTGCCACGTTACGACCATATACCTCTGTCAATGCTCATGATGATGATGTAACTATACTTTTCCGCAAACATTTTGTTACGGATTGATGATTATGTTCCAAAAGGATTAATCGCTCATTATAATTCCCAATTTCTCTCACTAATATCAATGTTTTCTTTGTAAAACTTACAGGGCCACATCTGCCATTACCCAGTTGTTCTTGAGCAGCTCAAAAGATGTGCTGTTCTTTTAGGAAGATACTATCATTTTGGATCTAATCCAGGAGCCACAAGTATCCGTGGAGCATTTGCAGCAATTGCTGGTGTGTATATGTACACTAAACTCAATTTGAAGCAGCACCAGTCGACAAAAAGTTGAGCCTTGTTCAAAAGCTTCCTGATCTTTATAATAGTCGATATCCTAAACAAACTCAATTGTGTCGTATTATTCGTTTGATCTTTTTATGTTTATATATGCCAATATGAATAAAATCTATAGAGCTTTTTCATTTGGCTCTCCTTTTCTAAGTGATCTGTTGGGATGTCTTGTAAGTTGTAATTGTATTGGTCAATCTGAAATATTGAACATTGTACATATGAAAAAAAAAAAAAAAAAGAGCTGGGAAGATTCTTCACCAGAATAAAATAAGGAGTGAATGATTTATGGCCTCTATTAGAAGAATCTACAAATTTTCTTAATCTATTACTCATCATAAACGTCCAAGCATAGAGCTCAAATGCACAAAAACACTCAGAAAAGGAAATTTGACCTTGTTTTTCACGTTAAAATTTTGTAATAAGTAGTGGGTCAGTGCTGACAAGAGGATTCTTTGATCAGATTAAGCAGGCTGGACGTAATAGCCGTTTTGGCTTTCAACTCTGAAACCTATAATGTGGTGCCAATGGAATTAGGCTATATGGAGTGTTGGATCACCTCAAGCTTAACAAAGGAATATCTAGAAAGTTTAAACGTTTCGAGATTTTTCTGGATTCGGTCAACGTATCTGCAGGTTTGGATGACGTGTGTGTCTTTTCCAAATAAAATTGGGTCAACCAAACAAGCTCACCGCTTTCATGGACATGATGTAAGAGATTTGTGCCACACAACTCACCAAAGAGTATTCCAATAGAATATTTTTAAAAATCTATCAGACTATTTTTGTTTCTCAAAAAACTACCAACCGCCAAAAAGTTTTTAATTAGGCAGAATATAAATCATTTTTCCTTCTCAACAAAGATGGTCAATGGTCTCTAGCTTCAGTTGCCTGAAGAGTATTCAGGTTAGAAAATTCTTGCTATTCTAGAAGATTTTTTTTGCTTACTGAGAAAAGATTACAGTCCAACTTTGACTCCAGTCGCCCGAGAATGTTCTTGTTTTTCCTTTCTTTTTTTTTTTTTTTTTTTTGAAAATGGCCAAAGAGTAATCTGGTAGACTACTTTTGACATTCTACCATATTATTTTTGCTTTTTAACAAAGATGACTGGCCTAGTCTAGCTCCAATCGCCAAAGAGTATACTACTAGAATACTTTTTCTTCTCGACAAAGAAGTTTTCAACGAACACATGAGGTTTTTGAACTTGATTAAATTGTTGCGTGAAAATCGCCAAAAATTAAAGAAACCAAATGACATATTTTGTTGTTTATGATTTTGATTCCTAATGGACTTAGCTCAGCTTTGCTCTTGAACTTCTTTGCAAAATAGATCACTGTTTCCTCATTTCATTAATTTTAACCTTTTTTTTTTTGTAATTAAGGGCAAAGTATTAATTCATATTAAGCTTGATTCACTGTTTGTCGATTAAATTGGACAGAATTTTTTCAAAGGCCTTTTGTGTTGATAGTTGTAAATTTAACAGAAAATGTTTTAAAAACACAATTGGGAACCTTTTTATTCTTTTAATGGTAAAGTTAGCGACTAACGCTTTTTTATTTTGAATTTTGGAGACAAAAGCAAGATTTGTTCATGGTTAGTTTAGGATTCAGCCGTAAAATGCATATCTGAGAAAGAAAGTGGGTCCACTTATTGCCCATGGGACTAGGTATAAAAAGTTTAGAACTGCATAACAGCTAAACCACATTGTTGCCGATAATAAATGTTGAAATTATTTTTGCTAACAAGCTAGGGAACATGGAAATGTGGGAATCACTCGAGTGCTCTATCAATAGTATGGGAGCCACATAGAATATTAAGGGTAGGAGCTAGGTTAGGTGAATTACATACTATGCAGTTTTAAACTGTGACATTAATTAAACTGTCATATTTTTTTAATTTGAAAAATTATAATACGATTTGACGGTACAAAATTTATCTTAACAACACCTTACTGTAGACTTCTCCAAAAAGTTAATATAAAACTTTTTCAAAGTAAAATGTTCAATCCACTCCTATTTTATTACGCCTCTTCCTCAGAGAGCACAATCATCTTTTTTTTCAATTCACTTGAAATCTACAAATATTTAATATCAAGCTTAACCTCCTCAATGATCGTGATTTTAAACCTTAAGCTTTAAGTTTGAGCCTTATGTCACGAGCTTAGTTTCTCCGAAAGTACTCGTGCGGCCTTAGCACGCTCCCTCCTCGGCTACTTAACAAATCCTATTTAAGCTGTGTTAGTTGTGTTGTTCAGCATCATGAATTGCGTGCTCTACAAGCTCACCCTCATCCCAATGAAGAAGTACTCTTTCTTTTTTATTCAGTTCATGACTTTGGGTGAGCAATTTGAGTTGTCTTGTGTGAAGAGTTGTTGACTAAAAAAAAATACATTTTTGTGTCATCTATTTTTTAAAGTTCAAGGGGTAAGACAACATAATTATCAAAGTTTAGAAGGTAAAACTAAAATCTTGTGGATAGAATGTAACATAAAGGACAATTTTTGCCAACATTTTAAAATTTGAATGGCATTTTTACTAATGTATTAGTTTAAGGAGTGTGCATTATTTCTTTTTAAAATTCAAGGGACAAGATGACATAATTATTAAAGTTTACGAAATAAAAATAAAATTTATCCAAAATATAAACACATATGCATGTAATTAGAGATGTAAATATAGGCCGTTCGTCCTGACTCATATAAGCTTATGAGCAAGCCGGCCGCATGATAGAAAATAAGTTCCGGTGTGCCGCAATAGCTCGGCAAGTTCTATTTATAGGCCTAAAACTGCACCAAAGAGGAGCCGAACCATCAATCGACGGTTCGGCCCTGCCCGTTTTGTTCATTGTAGATACTTCAATATGCAAAAGATACTTGTAAATAAAGTGAAAAAGGAGATGATAATAGAAGGGGAGATTTTTTTCCTTTTGAAAATAGTAACAGAGAAAAAGAATTGTATAATTAAACTTATATGTTTATAATATGAGTGGATACCTGACTGTATCCCAAGCAACTGATATTTTTAATAGTTTAGGAACGACTTTCTATGAACTATTTGTTTGCGTGATGACACATCCTTATTTTAGGCCGACAAAATAAACCTCCTTTTTATGTTATAGATCTAGTCACAATTTTAATTTTTTTTCTTACTACACTTTCCCATACAAAAATTTAATTTTTTTTGTTTGAACTTATGATCCGTAAACGTGCCAAAAATATCATTTCTTCATTCTTCAGCAACTTTGGATGGAATTAATGGCTATAAAACGTAGACAAAGTGATCAATAATTGACCAGAACTTTTGTGGACATCAAAAAGTATGATCTTTCTTTATTTCAGTTTTATTAGTGTCTGTTTGGATATCCCCAATATATTAATCCAAAAATTTTTTATCCCTCAAAAAAAAAAAATCGAGAATTCTTATCCAGGATGACTTTCTCGTGGTGATTCTGGTAGATTTAAGAGACTTTATTTTAATTTTATTCATTTGTTTGTTTCTTATTTCAATTGGCAATCCCTTCTCATCCGATAGTATTTCTCTCCATTTCATTTATCATTCGTGATGAAGAAACACAAGCATACAGACAAAATTGATCTACAAAAGTACTAATAAAAGCAAAAGAGATCTATTCTTAAATACATATACACATATAAAAATATATTAAACAAACAACAATCACGTTGAAATTTTCTTGCTGGGAAAGTCACGTTTAGCTGATCGTAGTAATTTGTCGCATTAAAACATTTCATGAAAATGGTATAATTCTATTCTAATTCTGTACCACAAAGGTACAAAAATTATGTACTTAATAGAAACGCCATTCAACAACTCACTAATTAAAACTATCCATTTATTAGAAATTGATAATTTATTAAAAGTCCAAGCTACCTTCCCTTTTTATCCCTCATAAAAAAAACTCATCAGGTTTTTTTCTTTTAGATTTTTTTTAGCAAAACAAGAGAAAAAGAGTAAATAGCAAAATAGAATTATAAAAGAAGAAGAAGAAGAAGAAGGAGAAATGAGAAAATTATGAAAACATAAAAATAGGAGAGTAGTTTTAATAAGGGCTGCCATATATAGGAGATATTCTATATAAATTTCACTTGTATAAATGTTTTAAAATTCAATTACCCTTGCAAGTAAATTTAGCCTTAGTGCCTATTGTCGAGTCACCGAGTTGGGTCTGGTCGGTTATTAGACCCAGAAAAGTCTGAGATTGATCTTGGTCCATATTGCCTCGGTGTGTTCCAGAAGCTTCTTTCCAAATGATACCCAAGAAGAGTAAAATGGTCTATTTGCGTTGGTATTTAAATTAAAAGATCTCCAAGATGACGATAAACACCCAAACTGATCTTGATCTATCGAATCTAAAATACTCATAAGAGATAAGTCTTATAAGAAATCACGGTGATGAGATATAGCCAATAGCAGATAGGATTATCTTGTATTTGAATTTAAATTAGGCTTAAGGGGTAGGGTTCGATCATCCCTATGTACTACAAATAGAAGCCAGTTCTAAAGAACAACGTAATCCAATTCTTGACAAAAGTCTTCTGTATTCATATTCTCTCAAAGTGAAAACTTACCACCCAAGAAAACCCATAGTAGACATAGCCTTTAATTGAGGTGAATTCCTCTAAATTATTGTCTTATTGTTATTATTGTCTTACTGTATTAATTACCTTGTACATTAATGATTATTTCGATGAGGAATTTGAGAGAATCTTGTAAGGCAAGTTTTGCCTATTAACAATTAGTGCTAGAAAAAGGGCCCTTAAGAATTTCTAGCCTTTTTCAAAAGAATTCTCTTAGTTGTTTCAATGGCGAGAACGCTATTGAAACCAATAACCAGAACCAAGACGATCATAGTCGTTAGAATGACAAAAACAATGGCGCTGCCTGCGGGGGGAGATAGGAACCACCTCCGCCACCTCTTCTGGTTAACGACCAAAATCGGATGCCCTTACTCAAAGATGCACCTCCTAACCCAAATGCGGCCCTGCAGGCTCACATTAGGACATTGACATAGAATTATAAACAATTGATGCAATCCTTTCAACGGATGGAGACCGTCCTAAACAATCTTCGTCAACCTACAGACAATAATAATTGTCCCCCACTAGCACCAAGAAATCAAGTGAATCTGTAGGAAGGAACTAGCGATTCTAATGATGTGCAATCACACCAAGCACAGGCATTGAGATCCTAGGGAAGTAGACAGAGAAGGGCATAAAGAAGGCATGTGGCCCAAGAAGTGTAGGGGCACAAGGCACTAGAATCGCGAAGGGTTACTACATTTGGCTCCAAGGCAAGGAGCACCTTTAAGCTCGGTGAATAATGATAGGAATAGAGGACAAGGACAAAAAGACCTTAGAAATCGTATCCAAGCTCGACAAGCAACATACCGATAGGTCAATGGTAAGTCTTCAAGAGCATCTCAAGCTTGTAGAAAGAGTAAATAGGTAAGAGGCAAGGCAGGGTTATTAAGCCCTTAATCTCGATAACCTAGATTGACACCCATTCACCAAAGAGGTGATGGCTGAACCCTTGTCACCCAAACTTAAGTTGCCGAATATTCCCTTGTTTAATAAAAAGGGAGACCTTGATGATCATGCATAGTTCTTCAATTCCTACATGAGCCTACATGGGGTTGTTGACGCAATAAAGTGTCGAACTTTTGATGCAAAGCTCAGTAGACTAGTAAGACAGTGGTTCATGGACTTAAGGCCATAAACAATCACGTGTTGATGAGAGTTATACATCGCCTTCATAACCAATTTATGGGTAGAAGATTACAGCAAATACCTATAGAAAGACTCCATGTAGTTAAACAAAAGACCATCAAGTCTTTAAAGTCTTTTATCGACTGTTACACTAGGGAGATGTCTTGGTAGAGAATTGCTCAAAATATGCTGCGTTGACATTGGTCCTTAGCTATTTACAACAAAGAGCTTCCAAGTTTTCTTTGAATAAGAAATCCTTAGTGACATGGCCCGAGTTCTTATCATGGGCTCAAAAGTATATCAACGATAAGAAAGTAGCTTGGTTATCAACATATGTAGAGGTGTCGTATTATCCTCCATTGCAAGGAGTACCAATAGGTCAACAATTAGCTCAACATGCACAAAATCAAAATGAAGGAAAGAACAGTGAGAAAGAACCAAAATAGCAACCAAAATTATCCTCCATAGCACTTGCATTGGCCTTACCTTCAACCCCGCCTACAGCTCAGCTAGCACAGGCACTAGATTAGGGAAACAAAAGGCCAAGGCATCCTTATCAAAGGTATGAAATGTATAATGAGCTTAATATAAATATTGAGGAAATTTATAATTAGGTGAAGAATACTAAGGAGGCTAATCCCAATAAGAAAAGACCACGCAAAGAGGAATCAGAACAAGCATTGCAGGTTTCATGGAGAGGTCGGCCATAATATGATAGGTTTTACCAACTTGAAGGATGAGATAGAAGACCTCATCAAGAGAGGTTACTTACGGGAGTATATCAGAGAAAATTACTTGGGCGGTGTACAAGCGAACCAAAACAATCCAAAACCCCAAGGGGGAAATAATCAACCCAATGTAGGAGTGATTCGCACTATCCAAGGAGGACCATATTTCAGTAGGAATTCCAGGTGGTCTTAGAAAAACTATGCTCAAGGAGCAAAAGGCAAGCCTTTCCACAATTACATGAAGGTTAACAAAAGACCATCAAAGATACTAAGAAAGGCCAGCGTGGAAATTGCATCCTCCAAGGAAGATATGTGAGACGTGCACTTTCCTCATAAGATGCACTAGTGATGTGGCATACGTGTGTGGACTTCACTGACCTAGAATAAGGCATGCCCCAAATATAGCTTTCCTCTGCCAAGATTATATCAGTTACTTGACACGATGGTGGGCCATGGGGAGAACGAATGGCTACATATGGGGGTAAGCTCAATCACTATCTATAGCTATTCGTAGGTTATTGTAAGCCAAATAAATGGATGCTATGAGGCCAAGGGAGAACGAATGGCTACATACCTAAATAAGGTAAAGGATCTACTGAAGAATTTCAAATGTGATGAGTTCATCAGAATACCCCAGGCAAATAATAGCAATGCAAATGTGCTCACAAGGCTCACCATAGCTGAAGACTTTGAGCTGCTCAAGGTTATACCACTTGAGCTATTGGAACAACCAACGATTCAAAATCAAGAGCTAGACTATGTGTTTCCCATCATGGTACCTGACAACTGGATGGCACCGATTCATAATTTCTTGAAAAATGAAGTATTGCTTGATGACTGAGATGAAGCAAGAAATATAAATTATAGAGCTACTTGGTATCTAATACATGGTGATGTTCTATACAGTCAGGGAAACTCAATGCCACTACTTAGATGCTTAGACGAAGGAGAGGCTCATAATCTATTAAAAGAGACTCATGAAAAGGACTATGAAAATTATATAGGGTGCATTTCATTGGCGCATAAGGTTCTACGACAAGGGTACTACTGATCGACATAAAAGAAGGAGGCATTAGAATTTGTACAAAAATGCAAAAAATATCAAAGGTACACTACCATTCGCAAGTCGTCTGCCAAGCCTGTCACCTTAGTTATTAGCCCTTGGCCCTTTTTCTAAATGGGGCATTGATATTATTGAACCTCTACACATTGTACCTTGAGGTTCTAAATATGGCATAATAACTTGTGGATTACTACATGAAATGGGTAGAAGCAGAGTCGCTAACTATGATCACCAATGCCAAGTATATAGCCTTCGTCTGGAACAAAATTATGTGTAGATTTGGTGTCCCTAATTACTTGGTCTCAAACAATGCTACGCAATACAATAATGACAAAATGTGAGAGTTTTGTGATTATTTTGGGATCAATTTTAGTACCAATTTACTCATAGAGCAATGGCCAAGTCGAAGCAATAAATAAAGTCTTAAAGTATATACTAAAAAGAAGCTTGATTAGCTAAAAGGCGCATAGGCCGAGGAGTTCCCTAAAGTATTATGCGCATATCGGACCACTTCTAGGATGTCCACAGGAGAAACCCCGTTCCCAAGGACTTATGGAGCATAAGTTGTTTTACCAGTTGAGATTATAATTCCAAGTAGCTGAGTTGTCAGTTATAACAAAGTCATGAACCGAGAACTAATGAATGGGGAAATTGACCTTTTAGAGAATAAGCATTTAGAAGCACAGTTTAGGCAAGTGGTATATCAACAACGAGCAGCTTGATACTACAACCAAAGTATCAAAGAAAGAAGCTTCCTGGTAGGTGACCTAGTCCTTAGACAGGTAGTCTAGAATACCAAAGAGATGAATGCTAGTCCTTTAGGACAGACGTGGGAAGGACAATATCGTGTTCAAGGGATTATCAGACCAGGTACATATTACTTCAAATATTGGTCAAGTTAGGCAATACATAACCCATGGAATGCAGTTCATCTTAAGCCATATCATCAGTAAGCTATTTTATCATCAATATTTGTTTTATAGGACATCAGAAGACAAAGTACTTATGTCTTTTTCCCTTCGAAAATTAAAAAAAGTGTGCCTAAGGTTATTCAGTAATTTTTTTTTTTACTTTAAGAAATTTATGTCTAATGCCAGAGTATAGTGCTTAGCCAAGGATAGGGGGACAACTCGATGCACAGAGTATACCTCCTTAAGCCAAAGCTAAAAAAGCTAAAAAGTTTGTCTTTGTTCTTTGCACTTTGCTAAAAAGGAGACATATTTATCCCAAGAGGCATAGTAACCTCAGATATATGTATTTGAGCATAAAGACCAAAGAGAAAAGGACAAGCTCGGCTATATTATACTTGTGTTAAATTAGAACCAAAAGACGTGGTCAACTTAGTTAATTTAAAAGCTTGGTGATTAGCGTACTTATTTACACCTATGAGTTTTTGCTAAAATAATTGTATATCAAAACCAAAATAGCAAATAAAGATGATTGATAGTTTTAACCTAGTTATAAAAGTTAGCTCGGTTACTTACACTTGAAAAATTTTAACTAAAATCTAACCAGTTAAAGAAGCAGATTACCTAAAAGCTTAGTTATTAGACATATCGGGCATCTATACTTATGAAAATCTACTAACAAGCTTTTGTTTTTATAGGAAATAAGATTTTATGTTAAAAAAAATAAATATATGCAATGGTCGGACACTAAGGCCCTATAATCTTAGCCTTATGGCCTTTACAATAATAAAAGTAAAAATAAAGAAAGGCTAATTTCAGGAGTGGTAACATCAATCTCATTGGCTTCCCTAGTTACTTCCTTGGTTGTGAGAAAACTCAAATCAAGGTTAGGGAACTTCTCCTTAAAGGTAGCAATCATTGACTCGATCCCCTCATTGTAGGAGTCATTCTTAATTTGAATAAACTCAACCGATGACTTGAACTCTTCAACGGCTTCAACATGAGCAGCAGCCACTCCTTTCTAGAACTCGGCTTTCTTGTTAGCCAAAGTCCCCTTAAAGGTCTTGATTCTCATCTTAGCTTAGGCAAGAAGCTCCTCAACATCCTTCTTCTGCTTTTGATAAGTCTTGAACTTCGCCTCTCTTTGTCTCGGCATCTAGAGCCCTAGCACTTGCTTTTTCCTTTTGATAAACCACAAAGGCGAGGAGGTCAAAGCTAGTAAGGGAAGGGATGAGAGCCTATAAGAGCAAATAGAGTTAATACCTAGGGGAACGGGAAAAAGGAAGATCACCAAGAATGTGGTTACATACCCTTATGTTGCACCCAGCCAAGAACTTGTGTTGCTCCAAACTTGTCTTCCCTTGTAAGGCAACCCACTCTCGCTCGTTGTAGTTTTCACGAATGGTCTCCATGATAGAGCTTATCCAGGGCGGTTAGCAAGATATCATGGCTACAAGGCCATTTGTAAGGAAAGTAGAGACAGTTTGGGCCTTTTTGTGTGGAACTCAAGGAAGTGTCATTGCTTGAGAAGGTGGTCGCTTGTTAAAAAATTACCACTAAAGGATGAGTTGTCCTTCGATTGGTAAGCCTGAGACTGACCGACCTTAGTGTTTTCCCTTTTTGTTTTGCTTAGTACCTTGAGAAAAGGCACTTGACTTTTTCACGCTTGAGAACTTTAACACCATATTTGTTGCCAAGAAAAAATACCAGGTTTGTTATTCACACTTTAAAATTTTTTGTTAAAATTTTCATGAAAATTTACACCGAATAGATTTAATTAATACCTTCTTGCTCTTCTTTTTCTTCGTTACTAAGGTTAACAATGGGTGAGGTCTTGTGAGTAACTGCATCACCACTACACCTACCTCGATAACTGTGGTCAAAGGGATGTCAAACTTAGAGAATCTAAGGGCCAAAAGATTGAAGCTATTGGATGAGGATTGGTAGGACTAAAGATGCTTTGGTATCTTGAAAGCTATGTCTATACAAGCAAGCTCGTCCTCATTTAAATTGATTGAGGAGGGGAAGTATCTGCAAAAAAGAAGAAGGCAAAGGTTAGTCTCGGTCTTATACTAAATAAGAATGGTGTTTAGATTAGACGCTAACATTTCAAGGCAAAATGATGTCTAACTAGGATGAGATCCCCCATCTAAGTCTGATGGCAGTTAAAAGACCCTTTTAAGAAGATGAACAACTATTTCCATCCATAAGTCAAACTTGGCTTCCTAGTGATGAATTCACCAATCTTTGGATAAGCTTCGAGGTAGAAGAAACCATGCTGATTAGATACCATCTTGATCATGAACATATAAAGAAATTCTTCCATCATTAGCTTGGCCTTTAGGTGAACTTTTTAAGGATGTAAGACCCAAATAAGATTATCCAATTATTGGGGTTCATTTGAGGTGGAGCGATACCAAATTCATTAAAAATCTTCTGATGAAAAGGGTGATAAGGAAGAAAGATGTAGTAGGATAGGGTGTTAATATGGACAATGATATGCCCTCAGGAGGATTTGAAGCTCCATTGTCGGGCCTCGACATGATATAATTGAGGCCATATGAATCAATAGATTCATGAAACCTTTTATAAACTACACTATGGTGCACCTTAAACTGAAATACAACTACCATAGGATCTTCAAAGAACTCGTCCTCTGAAGTGATAGGGTGAACAATTTCTACCTCGGGGTCTGCTTCGGGAGTGTTTATCATATTCTTGAGGCTAGGAGGCATTCTTTCCAATAGCTCTTCTATCGAGTCAGTTTTATCCAAGTATTCATTAGCCACTTTGGTGTCTTTAGGGCATTCATTGATGTCCCCCATTATTTTGTCAAAATCCACCTCTGGTGTAACAGCTTTTCTTAACTCCTATGACAAGGCTTAGGCTAAATTTCTTCGATAATGATGCCTCAACATCTAAAATTGACAAAATCTCTGACGTGTTGGGTTGTTAGTGAAGTTAGCTCTTAAAATTACAGTCCAACTGGCTTCTCGGTCCCTATGGAGGTCCATAGACATGTTATCTATCAAGGTCAAATAAGCAAGAAAGAGGAAAAAAATTTTAAGTCCTAATTGCCGAGAAGCTAGTCACTATGAAAAACTAAGGTTTTCAAAATTAAAGTTCCTAAATATGAGCACGGTAATTGAGTTCATATATTCAACCACAGCCTAGAAAGCAAAAACACCAAAATTGTCCTCAAAACACCAAGTTTTTGGCCCTTGATTCCATAGAAGGTGTCAATAGACTCTAACAGTACTACTTCAACATGAAAATATCTCAAATCCAAGCAAAAATGGTAGAAAGGAAATTAGGAATGAAAGCACCTTTTTTAGGCATTGATTAGCAAATCCCCTAGGAAGGCTTGAGAATGCATAAATCGACCTTCCTTAGAGAGATGTATAAAGAAGTAAATTGAAGTTAAGATGGGAAAAGAGTTTTCCAAATGGTCTTGGGGAAATTTGGCAGAGTTTTGGCTTTAAGAATTGAAAATGCAAAATGAGGTAAAATGTTTTTGGGTGTCTTTATACCAAAAACCATCTTGGATATTGACCTTACGATATATAGGAACATCGATCCAACGGCAGGGACAAAGATGCTCATCCAATAGTCGCAATGTGCGTAAGAAAATGCCTCTTCGAATTAATGGCCTATATGCATTTCCTTGACACACGATGCGATGTTTGACATCCATGATTTAACAGTCCGATAATCAAGGAAACTTCTTAGCTCCACTATCATTATTAGCTTTTAGAAGCCTAAAAGACTTCTCTAAGAAGATATTGACCAGATCACCTTTCAATGACCTCGAGGTACTTCAACTACCGACCTAAGAAGTACCCTGAGTTAGGGGCAAAAGTTATAGGGTCACCAAGTTTGGCCTAGTCGGTTATTATTCCTAGAAAGGCCCGAGATTGATCTTGGCCTTTATTATCTCAGTGTGTTTTAGAAGCTCCTTTCCAGATGATACCCAAGAAGGGTAAAATGTTCTATTTGTGTCCGTATTTAAATTAGAAGATCTCCAAGAAAACAATAAGCGGCGAAACTGATCATGATCTACCAAATCTAAGGCACTCATAAGGAACAAGTCTTATAAGAGATCATGGTAATGAGGCCTAGCCAATAGGAGACAAGATTATTTTGTATTTGAATTTAAATTAGGCTTATAGGGTAAGGCATCAATCATCCTCATGTATTATAAATAATGGCCAGTTCTAAAAAATAGCCTAAGTTTAATTCTTAGCACAAATATTTTGTATTAATATTTTCTTATAATAAAACCTTATCACCCGAGAAAACCCATAGTAGACGTAGCCTTCAATTAAGGTAAACAACTTTAAGTTCTTGTGTTCTTGCTGTTATTTTCTTACTACTTTATTCACTTTGTACGTGAGTGAGCATTTTGGTGAAGAATTTGAGAAAATCTTGTTAGACGAGTTTTGTACGTCAATAGTTCCTAAGCCCTATAAGCTTGTTGGTCCATCAGTGATCACTTTTCGTTGGTTAATTTGGTCCTCGACCTGCAGTTGATTTCTCAAAATTTGAAAACCGATGACCTGTCGACCAAGTGAGGAATCGAGTGGTTACCAACTTTTGTGACAGTCAATGTAGGTTAGTTTTTAGAAGAAAGAGAGGGTGGTAGGCGGCAGTTGGACGACGATGGAAAAAAAGTTGAGTTGGGGCATGGCAAGCACTAGGGTTCTTTAATTTCTTATCTTTTTCTTATTCTTCTTTTGTTTCACTGCTCATAAAAGAAAGAGTGAAACAGACTATTTACTAATCAAAGATACAAATGAGGAGATTTAAATGGAAAGAAAAAAGAAGTTAAATAACCAAGTTAATAAAAATGAAGGAGGAGAAGATCTTTTGTTTATTGTGTTTGGTATGGATTTTTTTTTATAGGAACTAGATGTGACATTGCTAAAATTATGTTATATTAGCTATCCCTTTAATAATGCATTGTCATCTTATCTAAATTTAAGAATTTGGCTACATAATAAACATAAACATGATATGTTTAAAATAAGTATGTCCAAATAATAGCAACGTGAATCAATAGAGACAACTGCTACGACGACACATCATGTGTTAGAGCACACCATCTCTAATACGTTGTTTTCATACTTTTTCTCCCAATAACATTAGCGTAAACATATATACCATATTACCAGTGTTAATCCTCACAATAGTTCTTTTTAAGGGGTTTAAAGTGTTAAGAGATTGGCAAATGAGATTGTTTCAAGCCCTCTGTTTTCACGAGTAACTTTTCATATCAAAAAAATTCTTAAGATATGAATTTGCAATTTCTTAAAAATGTGTAATGATAATAACCGGTAACAACATGGAGAATTATGGATTAGGATATGGAAAGCACCGTTAGCTAATGGTTTCTACTTTCTATTTGTTCTTTATCTGGAAACACCACCCCCCATCCCACCCAAAAAAAAAAAAAAACTTAACTCTCTTAACAATACAGAGCAAATATTGAAAAGAAAAAAATAAATAAATAATCAAAAACGTTTAAAAGCAGTTTTGAAAAGCTAACAGTCAGTGAACACGATAATATGACAGTATCATGTTGGACGACGACAAACGGTTTACTTTTCCGGTCAGTTTATGTAGCTTTTGCGGTTCTTGGATTCACCAAAAAAAAAACAAAAAAGAAACACCTTTTGTATCATGTAGATGACCAGGCCACATAAATGGTCCCCCGCTTACTGCGTATATACATCATTTTCAAACTTCACCCACCATCTCGAAAACCATTATTCATTTCATAAACACACTCCATTCACCAACTCCTCTATTTATTTTTTTTTTATAAAAAAACCTCCAATATTTATTTTCATATTAAATAAAGGAATAATAAATGTCCATAAACTTCGTACCTTGTTTTCAACCTGCTTTTCCAATTTTCAGAAGAAGTTTGTTTTACGGACACTCTTTTTCAACTACATGATGTTAAGACTCTGTCACTTATAAAACAGTGAGGGACATAGGAGGTTTTTCTTATTTTACTCCTTCAATTATATTCTTTATTTCAAAATACTCCTATGTTTATTAAATTAAAAAAATTGATAACAATGTCAATTTTGTAAATACTCCTCAAACTATTGGTTCTAAGTTAATTTATCTCTCCAATTATTGTTTTTATGTCAAATGCCTCTAATATTAATTCAAGTGGTGTTTTGAATGACATTACATAATTCAATAGACAAAATAAACCTTTTTTTTTTCCCTAAATTCGATAGGCATGTTAAAACAGAGAACAAAATTTAAGGACATTTATAAAATTAATCCTAAATAAAGAATTCTTCTGTCTTTGTCTAATTCGTAGTGAGAAAACTCGAACACTTACATTTTATTTGATAGAGGGAGAGAAAATAAAGTGAATAAAGAGATAAATAACCTCAGTGAGAGAATTAAGAATGGAAGAAAATGAGGTACTCTTATGGTGCTCGGGAGAAAAATAAAAATTTATGTTTCTTGTGCAGTATGAAGATGCAAGAGCCCAAAAAAAAAAAAAAAATTATGTATAGTTACGATTTTATCTTTTATTTTATAAGTTCATGGAACACGTGAATAGGGTAATAAAAACAATTTTAACATTAGAGTCAATTAAGTGGGTAAAAACCCATCTATATTCCCTCAAAATTGGGTTAGTCTCCTTCCTCATTATCTTACTATTTACTGCCCATAAGTTTCGTTCTTTTTTTCTTCTTCTTCTTCTTCGGGAGATCTTAGGATTGATGTCTCTCCCTATAAATTGCATTGTTTTTTTTTTTTTTTTCCAAGTTTGTAATATATTAATAAATAAAGATATATGGGCCTTGTTTAGTTTCATTTTTAGAATTTTTAGAAATTTTTTGTATATTTTTCGAGATAAAAATTTTAAAAACACTCTCAGTACAATTATCAAAAAATTCATATTTTCTAAAACAAAAACATTTTCACCTATTTTAAAAACAATACCAAATGGCCCCATGTTTACTTAGACCTAATCCTATAGTGATGAGAAATTTTAGCTACGAAAATCTCAATTTGATTGGGATAGTCTATTTGGGTTTACCAATTTTGTAGTTTGTATGTCGAATCTTGTAAGATCCGTAGCTTTGATAGTCATCTAAAATATAGTAGATGAGCAAAGATCAACTTCGATTATGGATTCATTATTGTATCAATAACCTAGGCTAGAAGAAGACAATATTTAAAAGAGCTAAAAAGTTATTTTTTGTGAAGCTCAATTTTGTCTCCTTTACAAAATTATGTACATATCAATTAAAAATAGTGTAGAAAAAAAGGGATAAATTTTATGAATTTCTTTGAACTTTGAAATTTGTGTTCACATATCTCCTAAATTTTAAAACATATATATTCTGCTTTATGAATTATAATATTTCTTTACATCCTAAACTTTGAAATGTATTATTTTTCGGTTGGAATTGCTAGGTTTTTATTTAATTTGAGATTACTGTAGTTGTTTAGACTAACAAGTATGAACTAATACATTGTAGCATGTGAAAAGCTTTACACTATAGCTTATTTTTTGTTACACTGTAAAAATGTAAAAACTTTACACTGTTTACAATGCAAAGTAATAAGCTTGAAACTCTTCTCTTAAACACAAGGTACATATAATACTTAGGGGTTAATACAAACATCTTTTTACTTCAAATGAATAAGTTGGCCACCAAACTCCCGTACATATTTTGTCCATGAAGTAGTTGCTCAGAAGCAAAAACGAGTAAGGAAAACCTGAGAATGATAATGCAATGGGCTCATTAAGAGTATAAAAAAATTTATGAATTCTTTCTTCTAATATGCATAACAAGTGTTATGTTGTCCAAAAAAACGACCCGTCTTAAAATTCAAGGGATGAATATGAAGAAATATTGTAGTTTAAAGAGCACAACAAATATATTTTAAAGTTTAAGGACATGTCGACACAAGTGATACAATTTGTGAGGAAATTTATAAAAGTTGTTTAAAACAATTCTTTTAATATTTTGATAATTTTGTTATGATGAATTTTTTGTCATATTAATCTTAATATTCCTGCAAGATCTATAATTATAACATCAATGAAATTATATCATACCTTGTGAGGAGGGAATTCTAACTCTAAAAATTACAATAAGGAAAAAAAGCATTGAATTGGACGGCTGAGGGGAGTCTTGGAGAGCGACACATAAAAACATAAAACATGTTGCTCAACTGTCGGTTTCTCTCTCTAAACTCTCTTTTTCTATTTCTCTCTCTGTAGCCTTCACAGACCGCGATTTGCTCCTCAAACCCTTTTGCTCACGCCGACATATTCAATTTTCCGCCATCACCGCTCTCATCGACCCACGTGGCGCGTTTCCTTTTCCCTCCCTATCTCTCTCTCTCTGTCTCGGAGCTCCAAAAATATTAATTTATTCCAAAATAAAACTTTCAATCTCTTCGGCTATTTCGGTATTGGAAAAAAAAAAAAAAAGAAAAGAAAAAGAGAGAGGGTAAAATCTGCGTCTTTTACTCTGTATTTCCCAACGGTGGTTCAGAGTTGAAACAAAAGAAAAAAATCTTTTAAAAATAAAATAATAAAACAAAGGACCCTCTATTTGGACTTCCACTGAGCTGGTTTCTTCTTCTTGCCATCCTCATTCGCATTGCAGTTCTTCGCTTCTTATTGTTTTTGTTCTTTACTAGTAGAACCAGAAAAAAAAAAAAAAAAAAAACCCTGAAAGTGAATTTTTTTTTTGGCTGAAAAACCCAGAAAGTCATTGAGAATAGAGAGACAGTGGAGGGGAATGCTTTTGTAGCCGTCTTACAATGTTTGATTTCTTAATAAGAAAAGACGTTAGGAAGATTCTCAAGCGCAAGGATAGTGATGCTGGTGAAAGAGGTAATTACTCTAACTCATTATACTATCCGTTCTTCTGGTTGTTTTTTTTTAGTTGATATTCTTTCTCATTTGGGTCATTTGGGGTTTTGGGTATTTTGTTGCACAAGTTTAATTCATCATTTAGGTTATTTAGGTTTTTTTTTGGGCAAAAGCTTAATTTATCATTTGGGTCATTTGGGTTTGTGGAGATTTTTGCTGCACGAGCGTCATTCGCTCACAATGTGAGGTTTTCTTGTGTACACGAGCGTAATTCGCTCACAATGTGAGGTTTTCTTGTGTACTTTCATATTCTTTAGCTATGAAGGTTTTCCTGTTTTTGTTGATTTGGTCTAATTAATAATCAAAAACAGTTTTTATAGTTGATTTTTTTTTTCCTGTGATGTCTATTGCTTTTGCATGGTTTGATAATAATTTTGTTTGAACTTTTTAGGAAGTTGATAAATTTTTTTTGGCAATATCTGTTTAAAATTTGAACAAAGCTTGCTCTTTTGTTTAATGTTTGCTGTTTTATTTTACAACCTTTAATAACTGGTTGTATAGATATTTATATTCCCTGAATTTTAGGTATTAGGCTGTGTTATCATTATCCTTTATTTGGGTTCTTAAAGTTTTCTGTTTCCTCCTTAAACTTAAAAATTTCTACTGATATAGTTCGGAAAACTGATTAATCCTACATTTACCAGAAAAAAGTGGATTTCAATATAATAATTTAAACTGTTTGGTAGGTTTAAACCAAAATTTTAATTTTTCTAACAGAAAATATTGTAGCAAAAAGATTTGAAGTCTGATTCAGATTGACGAACAAATGGGCCGAATAATTTTTGGAGCTAATTTATGTAGCCATTTTGCTGAGTATGGTAGCTATTATTTTCAATATCCCTTTGGTCTTGTGTAATTTCTGTAGTTAGCCTTTCCAATTCCTTCATGTTCTTATAATATATTGAAGTGGTAATCTATTTATGATTAACCATTCATTTGGATTATAAAATGATCCTTGCAAATATGAACCTCGTAACCATTCATTTAGATTATAAAATTATTCTTGCAAATATGAACCTAGGTTTCCTTTTCACATTATTTGCTTTTCTGCTTTGATCGTTACAGGAAGAGCTCTTGAGGACTTACGAGCCTCACTCTTCAATGAGCTTCGCTCATCAGAGGGTGCGAGACGCCAGCAGCAACGACTATGTGGCCCTGCTGCTGCCCTAACCTTCAATTTTGTGGTTGCTGTTAGCATTATTTTCATGAACAAATTGGTTTGTCCGCTAAACTAGGTCTCACTTAATTGAAAGGTAGCGACTTCGCAGTTGGTAATTTGCTCGGTTTATTTGTTTCTTCAGGTGCTTAAGAATGTTGGATTCCAGTTTCCTATACTCCTCACTTTCATTCATTATGTTGTAAGCTGGCTATTAATGGCCGCCCTAAACACATTTTCTATACTCCCCACATCTCCCTCTAAGTCGACCCGTTCGTCTACTTTATTTGCTCTCGGGTTTGTTATGGCTCTATCTACTGGCCTTGCTAATGTTAGCTTAAAGTACAATAGGTGAGGCCTTTTTTTTTTCCTCGATAAAATACTTTGCTTCAATATGCGGAAATTAACATATGTGTATGTACATCTCAAGTGTTGGGTTTTATCAGATGTCTAAGATTGCAGTCACACCATCAATTGTTCTAGCTGAATTTTTGTTGTATAAGAAGAAAGTTTCTTTCTCCAAGGTATTTGCTTCTCTCTGACACATATCTTTTCCCTTTTCTTTTTGTCCTTTTGTTTTTTGCTGTGTTGTTTCGTCCCTATAATAGTTGTTGTCAATGTGTCTCTAGAATATAGGCTTGCCTTGAAATTTTATAGGCTGATTCATACTACTGAAGTGTTAAATTATAGGTTAATCTCTGTCATGTTTCAGCTTCTTGTATCTTAGAAAGTTATGTTCATCTTAAGAACACTGACACAATACATTCTGCATTCCTATGTCTACGACAAGTCGGGATCTTGGAAGTAGTACAAGTTGAGTTATTGACATGATTTCTAGGCACTATAGAACATGTACTTCATGGAAACTCATAGAATTTCTGATGTAGGGGCATACTTGAACTTTAGAGGCAGCCTACTTGGCTTGGCCTTGAAGAAGTGCATGATCCCATCTGTTTGGTGCGACCATGAACTTAGGATTCATAAGGGACTCCTTGAAGTAAAGGGCTTAAATAAGTAGTGCTTAGGGTAGATTTTTGAGTTTGGTCAGGGTGGTGTTTAAAGAATTTGATTGCGTCTCTCCTATCAGTTGCAACATTTGAGAGGAGTGCTTGTGTCACTTCTACATCAAATCTCAAAATTAATAGAGTAAATCATGGTTGGCATTACTATGCGCAACAAGAATTCTTTTTTTAATTCTTATTTTTTTAACCTAGAGTGTGTTGTTCATAATATAATATATCCTATAACCGTACATACCTGACTGCCCTTTCAAAATCGTTTCAGCCCTATCTAGCTTGCCTAGAAGTTTTACTTGAATCACAAGCTCCCATTTATCTCATGTATAAATTTTCAATTTTCTACTGTTCCTTCGGTTATTAAATGAGAGCTTGGCTATCTTTAAGATAACTTTAGTGATAAATTTTGCTTTCATTGTTATGTTTTTTTTTTTTTATCTTATGCTGTCTTTGAATGACAAGAATTCCGATGGTTACCAATAACAAAATGGCATTGCTTCTTCTTTTGTGTTCTAAATCATTACCATTAAATCTTTCAGGTTCTAGCACTTACAGTAGTATCCATAGGTGTCGCTGTTGCAACAGTAACAGATCTACAGTTCCAGCTTTTTGGTGCTTGTGTGGCATTAGCATGGATAGTACCCAGTGCGGTTAACAAGATCCTCTGGTCCAGTCTGCAGCAGCAGGAGAACTGGACGGCTTTAGCGTATGCGTCTCACTTGTTAGAATTTTCTCAAGTCATTCACTAAAGTATGGCAGTGTCGATTTCCTAACACCATCGGTGATTTCTGTTTTTTAACTAGAATTAATTGTTGAACAGGCTAATGTGGAAGACCACACCAATCACCTTGTTTTTCCTGGTTACATTAATACCTTGGTTAGACCCACCTGGTGTCCTATCCTTTAATTGGAACATTGTTAACACATCAGCGATTATCGTGTCGGCCTTTCTTGGTTTCTTGCTTCAGTGGTCGGGCGCGTTAGCACTTGGGTATGTATATTCTTCTGTACATTCTTTAGCACATGAGACCTTCCAGGCTCCAGTTATCATATGCTTATCAGAAGTATAGATATATAAATGAACAAACACTCAATAGTGTTTTATGTATGAATGGTCTCGAGGGAATTCCCAAAACCCTATATTGAGTCCTTGAATCTCTTGGATCAAAGTTCAGGTATTTGTTGATCTTTAAAACCCTTTAAAATTGTTTCTAGATAATGAAGTTCAGATCTATACAATTCTTCGGTCACAATAGCAATTTGTCTTTTTTTTTTTTTCATCTCTTTCCTTGTTTCCTTATTGATGAGAAAAAATGGCTGCAAACGCACTTCGTGCGTAACAAGTTTTACCATCTTGGAACAGTTTTGACATATTGTTTCTTGTTAGTACACATTTTCTAAGTAGTCTGCAATTTTCATTGTTAGCGCAGTTTTTGCCAATCGTCAGTTAATCAATAATTGAGTTTCTTTTCATGTATCCCACGTTGAGTGATATTTTTTAATATTAACATATTAAACCCTATGTTGGACGGCTGTTTGGTTCTGATTTTCTCTCTAATTCTTAATTGCTTCCGTAAATGTTACAGGGCTACATCTGCTGTCTCCCATGTTGTTCTTGGTCAGTTCAAAACATGTGTCATTCTTCTTGGAAACTTCTACCTCTTAGGTTCCAATCCAGGCACAACAAGCATCTGTGGCGCATTTACAGCTATTGCTGGTATGACTGTCTACACTTACCTCAATTTGAAGCAACAATTGACCAAAGGATTGTCTCGACAAGCCTCATCGCTACCGAAGTCTAAACTTAGTAAAGAAAACAGTGGTGCCCATGATGGGAACTACGATAGGGAATCTGTCTAACACTATCGTTTGGTTTCTGGAGTGAGAAAATAAAAACTCAAATAACTAACTTGGAGCAAATGTTTGAATTAATTGTTTTTAGACTCAAATTTTCTGGTCTAATTTTGAAATTGTGCCCTGTATTTTTTTTGTCAATACCACAATGAGTTGTGTGGTATTTGTAGATTCCGTTGAGGGGCCTCACCTTTTATTTTATTAATGATCTTAACTTGAGCATTGTACATATGAAATTAGGCATTGCATTTAATTGTTGCTTGTGATCTTTGCTCCTAATCTCACTTTATTGTTTAAACCTTTAGTAATATTGAAAGAAAAGGCTGATGTGAGTAGATTCTGTGTACTTATATGTATGTCTAGGCTCATGAATAATTGAAGTTCTGTAATTTACCATGATGGAACAGGCTGTATTAACGATTCTCCGTTTGTTAAATTTTTGTTTCGGTTACATCTTTGGGTTTGCGGGAGTGGGCGTCGACAAGGATTGTTGCTTTGCGGGCCATTTGATATCTGTCCATATAATGCACACAGCCTGGGCTGCTGGTTGGGACGGGTGTCTGAATTTGTTGTTTTTATTTCTCTGACCCTATTCTTGATCCAATGTGTTGATTTCGTACTTTGTTTGCGAAGGAAACCAGACTGGTGATGGGGACTTAACCCAACACCTTACGGCACAAGCTGACAACAGCCATGCAACCGCCAGTGCCTGCTTCTTCCTCTTTCCTATTCATTGCGGGCTGGTTATTTTGACTAAAACTTTTATTTTTTAAGTAAATTTAGTTGCAATTAGTTGACAAATCTTTAAACAAATCAGAACGACCAACAAAAATGTTCCCCGACACAATCACAAACCACTTTTTGATCTTTGATAAATTCCTTCCTATAAAAGTCAAAAGTTGCACAAGATAGTCGTAGGTTATTCTCATGATCACGTACGTTGGGAACAAAGCTTTGACCTTGTTCATTAAAGGCCGCTCTTCTTCTTCCAGAGTGATCATATCAGCCGTCTTCTTCTTTGATCATGAAAGCCTTGTCAACCTTTCGAGAGGTAAGAGTAGAAATACATAGAAAATCCGAGTAGCAAGACAATGTCAACGGGCAATCTTAAAAATAAATACTTGGGTGCTTAAAACGTGGGCACAATCTACTGATCCTATGCCGTGGGACCTACTTCCTATTGAAACACGTTGTATTCACCACAACTTTCGCCTACTCATAACATTTTTCAATTTTAAATTGAGTCTATTAAGTAATTGGTATGCTAGTATTACTAGGACACGAAGGCCCATTTGATATCGTTGGAGTTAAAACTTTTTTTTTTTTTTTAAGATTGGTAATTATCATAGAGAAATTTAAGAAATACATCCCCTTTGAATCTATATATTTTAGTTGAGAAAATTGCACTGTTGCATCTTGAACTATTCTTTTTTGCATAATATATCTTGAACTTTTAATCTTGGCAATATACACTTTAAACTTTAAAACCATTTAAGGTCCAATAGCTACTTATAATCTCTATTCACTACTTTTTTTTATATGCTGGGTTTTAATTTTTTCTTAAAATGACAAGCTCTATTCTTTTTTTAAAAAAACTCACATACGATTTTCGTGACCAAAATCATCTATGTTTTTTAACGCTCATTAGATGGTGGATCTCAATTACTAATGATTTCAATGCATTTTATCAAGATTTAAAGTTCGAAGTGTATTATGCAAAAAACTAATACTTTAGAGTACAACTGTGTAATTTATTCATTTTAGTTTTGTGTTCCTCTTGATTTGTTTTGTGTAATTTATTCATATTTAGTATTTGCAATTTTGAATAAATGTGATTTTAATTCACATATGGAAAGTTGAATGTTATGACAAATGAGATTAAATAACAAACTGTTTTCTCACCTACAGTGTAATGGGAATGGTGTCACAAATACATATATGGTATCTGTGTGTGGCACCTTTTTATAATTAATTAGCTTTCTTATTTTAATTAAATAGAGGCTTGTTTTAGTCATCGGGCATACATTTGTGAGTTTTGAAAAGACTGAAAGTACTTTACCAAAATCTTCCACTTGTAGGCGTGTAAGAGAGAAAAAGAGAGTGAAAAAAAAGTTCTTCATCCTGCAACCTATTTTGCTCATGTGTTGAGATTAAAGGGTGACTTAAATTAGTTTTTAAAAACCATATTCCTTCAACACCCACAAGTTTGTCCATTTGGCACCGAGGACAAGGCGAGAAAGATGGTGGTTTCGTTTAAAGAGAACATCCTTTGCAAGTCGCTTGTTTCTGGCTCATCTCTGTTCATTCAGGTAAGCAAAGTATTATATATTTATTTGTACGATAAATTAATATAATCTATAGCGTTTTTATAAAAAGTTTTGAAATTTTTTTTGTTATACATGATCCACACCACAACTACATTTCTACTATTTTTTGTAAAAATTGTTTTCCAAAACCAACACATATTTTTGTAAAACTTCCTTAATCACCCTACAACACTCCTCATAAGCTTTTCTAAAGACCATGCGATCATCGGCAAAAAAATAAGTGATTTATTCTTAGAGCTACTTGTGCACACGAGATTCAAACCAAACGATCCTCTTGCCCCATTCTTGTAAAAAGGATCGAGAATCCCTCGGCATACAGAAGAAACAAGTAGGGCAATAAAATTATAATTTATGCACCTACTTTATAATCAAAACATATAGCAATTCTTGTATGTAAAAAAAAAAAAAAAATCTATTTTTTTTACAGTGTCTTTATTTATAAAAGTTTTTGGCTCTGCCACAGCCAATTTGACCGAATCAACAGGAATTTATCAATACCTTCTAATAATATCTTCCACCTATGAAAATTTGACTCAATCCTATGTCGCTCTTCCAATTCCAAAGCCCTATAGTATGCAACTACACGTGTTGAGTATTCACTAGAGTAATTCACGTCATGATGTCCATTTCCAAAGACAAGTATAATTTGGTTATGAATTAGGTCAAACTGTGGAGGTCATCATGTAGCCGTTGGATCAGCATAGACTCATCTGACGGTTGACACAAGATCCTAGGTTAGCTACCGCAAGCAAGCTAAAACAAATTTGTTTATTTATTTATTTATTTTGGAAAATGGAAAGTTGGTCAATAGTTTCACTAGTCAATGTCTGAGCGCCAGAGAAGTGAAAACCCATGCATTTTGTTTAGAATTCAACGGTGACCCCATAGATACGCAGGTTCATTTTTGGTTAAGCTATCAAAAGTCTAAATGCATGCAAATCAAAGTTGTCAATGTATTGCCGAGCAAAAAAAAAAAAAAATACACAAAATTGTCAATGCATTCCAGCAATAAAAAGTTGCCCAATCGGTCAAACTCAAGGAAAAGCTATTCTAGGATTATCATTAATGATTTTTTTTGAGGGGTTAATGAAAATATTTCGAGCTGCCAAAAGGAAAATAAATGAAACTAATTATTATTATTATTTTTTATATAAAGGGAGCGAGAATGCCACCTATTTTTGAATGGGACTGACCGTGACTCGAACCCTTAACTTATGGTTGGAGTGGGGACTTGCAACCAACTAAGTTGTCCTCGCTTGTCATGAAACAAATTAATCTGTCCAATGAACTTGTGTGTAGAGGAATACATACATACATATATACAAATATCTATATATAAAAAAAGAAAGTATAGCTTTAAAAAGAAGAAATATATATGTATAATTTTTCTTAGTGCCCGAAAAATATGCGTTTTTATATTAAAAAAATTATGTTGCTTGCCATCAATGTATTGTTATTGGGTATATGAAAGTTAAATTATTCTCACCAAATAATATAATAAAGTAATTATTTGGATCCCTATCGTAGTTGAAGAAGCAATAAATCAGGAATTGATTCTTTTTTATTTCTTGGCATCAATTTCACATAATTTTCTTTCTTTCTTTTCTCTTTAAAAAAAAAATATAGTGAGAGCTGTGAATTAAACTGTTTACAACCCATCCGCACAAAGTCACTTTCATGCATTCTATGGTGATAAATTCAAGTAAGGTTGCATGTAATGGCAAATCGAATCAAAAGCAATAATTTTAAGTTTTTTTTTTTTTTTTTTTTTTTTTTTTTTTTTTTATCTTTTTTAAAAAAGTTACATTGCATTTAGAATAATTCCTAATGGCATCCAACTTTAACTGAAAGTTCCTTGGTTGACCTTTTTTCTTTTTCTTTTTCTTTTTTTTTTCATTCTTTATGCTTTGTTTTCTTCTCTCAAAAACACAAAACAGCCTTCATACCCACTTCAGATATCATATACTTGCATTTTAAGTTTGTTCTTTGGGAATAACTTTTGATTATATCAACGAGATACAGAGTGGACTTTGCCAACCCCAAAGTCCAACTTTTTATTTGCCCCAAATCTTGTTTTTGCTTTTTCTTTTTTTATGTGTGACAAAAAAAGTAAAAAAAAAAAAAGAAAAAAATAGGCCTGTCCCTAAGCAGAGGCCCTCTCGGCAATACGTTCGAGGTGTCTGCCAAGTGCCAATCGAGAAACTCAACACCTCAACAAACTATAAACAAGAATTTTCTTTTTATTAAAGGAACATATATTCAACTTTATTCCATGGTTATTTTGCCCCTTATATTGTTGCTCCCTATTTTGCCTAACCCTATATACTCATTTAGTCATCTTTCTTAAATTTCTTTTTAGTGAACATTTCTTTTTGTACCTTTTTAAAGGTAAAATCTTTTATAATGTGGATTTTATATGGGTACTACTAGACTTTTTAAGCATCACATTAAATAAAAATTATTTCAAAACCTCAATTTAGAATTGATGGTATTATTAATTAGGTTATTTCCCTTGAAAATTTTATGATGAGATAAAATGATATATTCTACTAGCAGGATAGAGATTTTTATTAAGCCATATAACATCATATCAAATTATTAACAAAACTTTATAAATATCCATCTAATTGAGCAGAAACAAAACCATATTAGCAAAAAAACCTGAAAATTGTAGCAAACAATTTTTGTGTGACAAAATTAATTTGTGAGTGGTAGCTAGTTGGATTATTGAGCCGTCTTGCAAATGTACTCAGAGACCTATCAAGCGTTTTCAAGCCATTTTTCAATCACTTAATCCTACCCTTAAAATCACTAAAACATTGGTTTTACACTTTCTCTTTACAACCCACCAGTAATAAGTTAATCTAATCTGCCACGTTGAGGGACAATTTTTTTTTTTAGTCAAGATGTGCTATTTTATTTTTTTATCCTTTCTATACGTTATTTTTTTAATTATTTTTAATATTTATATCTCATTTATATGTTTAAGGTGTTGAATTTAAGCAACATGTCAAACTTTAATTGGGACGAACAACAAGAAGACAGAAAATCTTACAAGAAATGTGCACATTTTTTTTTTTGGAATAACTCCTCTATTTAAATCAAAATCGTTGACCATTATCATATATCACAAAAAAAAAAAAAAGAAACAGAATTACAAATATAATAACGCCCAAGTTGATAACGCCCAAGTTGATATGAGTACGTTACTACCACGACGCTCTCTCCTCCCTCGCACCCATGTGGGCCCCACCACCAACGCACTTTACTTGCTTTATTGTAGCCGCTCTTTTGTCTCTTCCTCTCCTCCTCCTCCTCCCAAATTCCGGTTCCCATTAAATTCACTTTTAATCCCAAAAATACCCCTATAAAAACCCAAAAATAAAAAATAAAAACTCAAAATTACCAACAAAAATCAAATGGACCAAAAAGTCCAACCCAATCTACACCACCGAATTGACCCACAAAATGCATTGACTTTCTCCACCTTGTTTTTTCTTTCTTTTTTTTTCTTTTTCTTTTTCTGCGCATATATAAATCCATCTTCCTCCTTCACACTCTTCCTCATCAAACAAAACTGAAAAACCACGTTTCTCTTTCTTACTAAGCTTTCTCTCTCTAAAAGCTTTCTCTTTCTAAAAGCTTTCTCCAATGGCGATCGACCTTGCCGGCTTCTCCAACGATGCCTCCGCCCTACAAGAAGCCGCCTCCGCCGGCCTCAAAACCATGGAGCATCTCATCCGCCTCATGTCCGTCTCCACCGACGACTCCAAAACCCTAACTCACCTCGATTTCCGTGAAGCCACCGATTTCACAGTCTCCCGGTTCAAGCAGTTCATTTCGATCCTCAACCGGACCGGCCACGCCCGGTTCCGACGTGGCCCAGTCCGGCCGGAGACGGAGGAGGTGGAAAAGGCCGAGCGTCGACTGGAGACAATGAAGACGAGGATCGATTTCTGCCCTGCTGCTACTGAGTCGAGGTTGGAGTTGTCGGCGAGTCAGTACTCGTCGTCGTCGTTTTTGTCGTCCGTCACCGCAGAGGGTAGAGTTACGAATGGGAAGGTGGGGCCCGCGCTGTTTCCCCCTCCTGTTCCGGCAGTTTCCGCCGGAAAACCGCCGCTCTCCGGCCGGAAAAGGTGCCATGATAGTGCTCTCTCCTGCTCCGTCACCGGAAAAACCATCTCGTCTTCTTGCCATTGCCACAAAAGAAGGTATGCTAATTGATATAAATTTTTATTAAAAAATCATTTTTTAGTTAAAAAATCATTGTTTTGTTGATAAAATAGAAAATAAGGATTGAAAAAAAATCATGATTTTGATGATTGAATGATAAACTAAGTTTGAAATTTAAATCATGATTTTGATGATTGAATGATAAACTAAGCTTGAAATTTTTTATTTCAAAATTTTTAATGAATTTCCCCAATTTAGATATAAAACGATAAATTAAGCTTGAAAATGCTTTTCATTTTATTTTATTGAATTTCCCTGAATCAGGCTAATTTGGTTAATTGATTTTAAGGTTTCTTTATTCGTAGAAAAAAAAGAAGTTATTCATTCACTAATTTTTGAATATTTCTTTTCTTGATCTATAGGAAAAACAGGTTCAAAAAGTCAAATAGAGTTCCGGCGATTAGCTCAAAGATAGCCGACATTCCTCAAGATGAGTATTCATGGAGGAAATATGGTCAAAAGCCAATCAAAGGCTCACCTTTTCCTCGGTAAATATCATTAATCTAATTTTATTTTCCATTTTAGAATTAATTGATAAAAAAACACATATTTTCTGTTTTAGTGAATTGATTGAATTTTTTCAGATTATTCATTTTTTTTCTTTTTTGTTGCAGTGGGTATTACAAGTGTAGTACAGTGAAAGGCTGTCCCGCTAGGAAACACGTGGAGCGAGCTAAGGATGATCCCGCCATGTTGGTTGTCACCTACGAGTGGGAGCACCGTCACCCTAGCGTGCCGTCCATGGAGGCAGCCGTAGCCGACAACGCTCGGGACGTCGGTATCCAATCAGCTCGGTGATGGATTAATGTTGGGGCCAGATTTCGTACCTCGGGCCTTATTGCTCGACTCGTATATGGGTCGACACGGTTGAGTGCGTGCCGTGCACGTGAGCCTATCATGGTGGGAAAGTCAGAAAACGTAACGTAACCGGACAGAAAAGTCAAAGAAGAAAGTCAACTGTACCGTGTAAACGAAAGTCAGCAGGGTCGTTGTTTCTATGTAAATTTTTAAGAAAAGAAAAGGGAGTGGGAATGGAACATGAGTTTTTTCTTGACAAGGAATTCATTTTTTTATTATTTTTTTTGAGGATATTATTTATTCTTTTATTATTCGTTTTTCCTTGTTAATTTTTCTTTTAAAGTCTATTATTGATAATAAAATTAAAAACATCATCGAGATTGGATTCTTTTGTTGGAAAGTCTGTCTCCACGCTGAGAAAAAGTCAAAAGAAATAGGTGCAATTTGGTCTTGGTGGGACGCATTCTCTGGAATAACTTTGAATGTTTATTTTTGTTACTTTATATCGTTTTATGATATAGAGCTCAATGGAGTTACTGAAGCTGGATTCCTTTGCCAGCAAATGTTGGTTTATTGTATTTTCACCTGAAACGTTGAATGGAGTTGAAGGCAAATGGTCCAAGTGAAATTAGAGTTGACTTTGACCGTCTAATCTGGGCCACATGAGAATGCGCAATCGTGGAATATGTGCAATGAAATACTATTGTTATCTTATTTGAAAAATGACGTTGCTTTTTGTTATGGGAGAGGGATGATGGACTTTTTGTTTAGCTATAGTGAAATTAACATTTGATGTTATGCTTGAAACGTTGGGTAACTTACTTTTCACCATTGGTTCACTATTGGTGGACTGGAGAGTAAACTTGGGCCATTGGATTAAAATCTAATTGTAACTTGGGCCATTAGATTAAAATCTAATTGTCTGTAGCAACAGATGTATACTATCTATGCATCTTACCACAAAAGATATCCTCCGCAAAACTACCTAATTTCCACCTGTTGACGGTATAAATTTGCCAACAATTATCTCTCAAGAAACATTCATGAAAATCTCTCACGGAATTGTGCAAATAAACTGAAAAGAAAAGAGCAAAAACACTAGAATTATAATGGTTCACTTGTTGAGAGTTACGTTTACTTTGAGAGAAATTTTCACCATTTTCTAAATACACGCACCAAAGAGAGACTAAAGGTCTTGTTTCTGAGGTCTTTACCTCTATTTGTAGTTACATGTTTTACATTCAAAATAGTTATGGGAAATAAAGAATAGATCTTAATTAAATTTGGAAATATTCTCTTTCCTGATCCATTCCTACGACTTTCTCATGCCTGGCATTTGGCCTCTTCCTCAAATCTCACGAAGGCATTATTTTCTTCTTCTGTGGAGATCCAATTGACCTTCTCATTTGGGTTAGCTTGCATCATTCAATGAACTTGGTCAACACATTATCTCGACGCCTTGACTTCCGGACTTATCTTGACTTCCAGGAATAGCTTCTTTCAAATTGTTTTCCAACAGAGATGCTTTCCTAGACTTGGGCTTTTATGGAGTTCTCTTTAGTCTCGACTTTGGGCCTTCGGCTGTCAAGATTACCCGCAACAATTGCTCCCAGTGTGAAGTGACTCTTTGAATTACTTCAACTTTCCAAGTTGAGACTTCGTTAGGTTTCCTGTTGCTTATCTTAGGGTTGCTTATCAAAAAAGACTCGGACCGTTGCAATGATTCCACCATTAAAGGTCTAACACCTCGAGTAGCCAAACAGTCATATCTACTGACCAAGCTGTCATTTCATGTCATCAAAATGTCTCTTTGATTTCTAAAAGTTTAATTCAAACCATTGGATCAACTTAGGGTTTTCCCACCTAAGGTTTGGACTGAAGGATCATGACCTTTGGATGCCTTATTCCTGGGCCCTTAGATCGATAGTTTCATGATCGAATAGTTGAGATTTCTAGAAATAAATCAGAGCCATCTTGTCTACAAGCAGGTGCTCTCATCGTAGACCATCGAATGCGGTTAAACCGACAGGAGCGCCGGGGCCGACTTGTAGTTTCTCTGATCACAATACAATTGAATGCTTAGTAGCTCTTGATTTATTATAGATAGAGGATGACATATTGTATACTTAAACCATTTTAATAAATAATTTTAGAAAAACTAAAGCATATTTAAATTAATTACTATAATGGAAACTTTAATCCTAAGCATTGTTTAAAACCATTTTTTCTTCCAAGTTAATTTGCACTTATTATTAAAGTTCCATCTTGTAGTTAATTACACTTATGAAAGTTCCATTTACCATTCTCATATAAGTCATATTTTTAGTGGTTGAAATTCCAAAAATCACAAAAAAAAATCTAAAAATTGAAAAACTAAAAAATGTGTAAATATTTTAAATAAAATTAACTTTAATCCTTAAATTTTTCAATTAAGAATAATATTATTGATATATTGGACCTTTGCAATACCTTTTCCCCATGAGATCAACCTCGGATTCACCAAGTATTATTACTTGGACAACCTTATACTTGAGATTATATCAGACTTACACTTTTAAACTTGAACAAGTTTTTGACGCCGTTGTTGAAAAACAGACAAACATAAGGACAATATACTAGTATATTATATATGGCTGGATAAATCGCCTTCCTATTACATATATATATATATATTTCTGAACTTTTATTTTTTTCGCACCTTTATTTTTGTCCTTCTAACTTTCTAACGTCTAACTTTTATATTTCCAACACTTCTAACTTTCTAGCTATCTAATCTAACATCCAACTTCTAATTTTTTACTTTTTCTACACTTTGTATTTTTCTTTTGTCTTAAAGGGACGGCTGTACCATCCGATCCTGTAATATTTCTGTTATTATTAATTTTCTTTGTTCTATAGGTGCTAAAAATAGCAAATTAAAAATAAAAAATAAAAAGGAAAAAGCCTAAGAAAGTTACTGTTCATGTAGTTTGCATGTTAATATCAGGTTACTATTCACATAGACTAAACTTTGCTCGTTTTTCTTTTGTGTTTGTTTAGTTTCATATGTCTTAAAAATTAAAAATGTTTTAGGAAGTTCATAGAGAAATCATTGCAAATTTTTGCCAACAACACTTGGAACCACTTTATAGTGTTTACTGGAGGTATAAGAATTTGTTAGATAGGTTTCCTTACCACGGCTTTTCTTGGGATTATTTGTTAGGAATTTTTTATGATGGGTTAAGTCATGAGACTAGAAATTGGGCCAAAAGAGGAGATGGATCCGCCTTTTTTTTTTTACCAATTGCCAATCGACGAAGCCTCTTATGTGTTAGAAGATATGGCTGAGTATGATTATTGGTGATTGAATAGTTTTGAAACTGATTTAGGTTTTGAAAACAATTCAACCTTTTTGGAACCTTAGCCAGACACTCAATCCAAAATTTTTGAACCAACTATTGAACTACAAAATTTGTCAAATTCTTCGAATAGGGAAAATTTAGAAATCTTAAGAGAATATTTCGAATCCATGAGAAGAGTGTTGGAAAATGAAGAAAATTTAGAATAACCGTTTAGAGAGGAATGTGAGGAAGAGAAAGAAACCTTGGTCACAAAAAATGAACAATCACTACCTTTAGTTTTAGGTTCTGAACTAATGTTGCCACTATAATTAAAAAAAAAGACTATACTTACCATTATTCTATATGGCCATCACTTCCTCTACCATTTCTAACATCTTTCTTATGGACTTATTATGACTATGAAATGAATCCAAGTCATACAAGCTCAAATGTTTTTCATTTTGCCAATCTTGAGGGCACAATTATACAAAACCCACATGTGATATCTTTTGATACTTTTTATAGGAGAAAACTACTTTTTGTTGACTCTTTACCATTTCTTTTGGAATGTAATAATTTCATGTGTATAATTTTCTAAAAATTGGAAATCTCCTTTTCAAAAATTTATTTAAAATGGCTGAGGTTATGGAGGATATAATCAAATTTAACTAGTTGGTAATTTGTATCAATGGCCTCTAGAAATGCATTTTAATGAAATAATTAAAATGATTTTTTTTTTATTTTTAAAAGTTTTTCTTAAAAAAACACAAAAAAATAAAAAGTTTAAAACAAAAAATTTAAAATTTAAAATCACAAAGATATTTTCTTTTTCTTTGTAAATAAATGCTATTTTTTTCACCATTTTTAGAGCACTTGGCAAAATTACTGTTTGGCCTACTCTATATTAATTTTTTACATGTTAGAACAGTTTCTCTCGTCTCTAGATAGTGTTGATCCTTTGTCTATAAAACCGTTTATTGTGCATTCAAGCCTAGAATTCTTTGCTTTTTCTCTCGCTAAGCTCTTGAATTTCCTTTGCCTTTTCTCTAAATCTTAAAAGCTTTCCCAAAAACTTTCCAAAAGACCTTCAAAGTTTTCTCAATCTTTAAATACTTTCTCTGAAAAGTGTTCGATCTTTTCTTTTTTAATCTCACACAATCTTCTAATATTCTCTTAAAAGCTTTTAGATCCACTTAAAGCATTCAAATCTCTTTCAAAGCTCTCAATTCACTCTTAAGAATTTTAAGAATCTCTTTTTCTCTCTCAAATCATCGATCCTAAATATGATCACCTAAAGAAATACTTTTTTTCCCTTTCTCAAAAAGAAATTAGAAAGAAGTACAAAGCTCAAATCACTCATCTTTGGGTCCTTTCTCATTTCAAACCTCCAACCGATGTAAAAATATATATAGATGGTCTTATTCATCCTAGTGATGTCTTAAGTGTCTTAAGTGTTCTTGTCAAAACTGTAAGTGTACTTGCAAGTCAAAAGGTCTTATGTCTGTAAATAGGGAGGATAAAATACTATTATGTAAAGATGGGTTTTCCAAAAAAAAAAAAAAAAACTTAGGTGATCTTCAAGATTCTCTTTTAGACTATCCTAGTGGCTATGTTTAAGGAGCCATTTGTAAACTTTCGCCTCAGTTTCATGCAGCAAAAGTATTTCTAGGGAATCTAACATTAAAAGACCCAATTGTTTGGTTTGTGAGAATGTTAGAAGGAAAATAGTTACCTGATCCATCTGGTTCTAAGTAAAATTTGTAAAGTATTTTTAATTTTTGAGCACTTTTTTTTTTAAATTGTTGCAAATTATTTAAGATATGAATTTGGTTTTAGTGAAAAATAATCAAAATGGCTGAGTAATAGATTTTCTAAAGATACGTTTTGATGAACATGAGTTTTCACTCATTCTCAAATAAATTTTCATAAAAAAATAGAAAATTAAATAAGTTTTTTGTTTTTGTGCCTGTTATAGTAGTTGTTTGCTTAATTATTGTGTTTGTCCTATTCACTTTTAATATTTTATCTTATCTATCAGATATATTATTCGATAGGTATTTGGTTGTCATATACGTTTTGGTTTTGTCCTATTTTGTCAAACGTTGTACAGTTTTGTTTAATTTTTCAAAAGTTAAATAGTTATTGTCAGGTAAAATTTTTAAAAGTTTTACAGTTGAGTAACATCTTTCTTACATCTATTTTCACCTACCCATTTGCAACTCCCATCTAATATAAATTTAAAATACATAATATACTGATATTAAGTGTGATTACTTTTAATTATTTACAATTATAATATTAAGTACATAAGGTTAACATAAAAATGTGGGAACATTGGAACCTTTGAAATTCTTCATACAACTAGAGTATAACTTTACTTTACAAATTTAAACTGGTTGATGTTATATCCACAATGTGATACAAATCTTAAAATAAATAAGTCATACCATAGTTACATCCTTTAAAGGCATTCAAAAGGAAGCAGTAGTGAAAAGTCCCAAAATAGGTCAACTTTATCCATATACACAAGTCCACAGGTTCATAAGAGAGCGCCAGCCAGGTATCTAGCATTCTACTGCTAATTTTGAGAGTTGTCCTTAACTGCATCACCATAACTAAGTGAACTTATGCCTAGTAAGTAGAATTAATGAGTCACATGAATGGCTATGCCATGAATGATCCCATATAAGTCATGCTTATCTTTCCTGTGAAAACTCGTTTTGCATAAAATAAAATGTGTGCACGATTTTTTTAGGGCTTTCCTATAAGAGGTAGGTTTCGTTCCATCAATTTCTTTAGACCATTAATGCCATCATGTGGCTTCCCACATCGCAAGTCCCTGTCGAGACAGTCTCCATCGAGATAATAATAAGGTCCATAAGTCTTCATCGAGACAATACATCAAAATTGTAAGCCTTCATTGAGACAATACAACGGAGCAGCCTCCATTGAGACTAACTCCATTAAAGATACCATACCGTCATAAGTAGCCCATAAAACCTCATAAAACTTCTTCCTATATGCTTCAACTTTTAAATAACATTTTGGGTATAATGTCTTTAACATATAATGCGTGCTTATAGGAGGCTCTGAATCAAAACATGCTCATGTTACTTATTCTTCATAAAGTCATAACCATATATACAAACATGTACAACATTTATGGTGATGTAGGTGAAGTTCTACTTACCTTGTATTATGGAGTACTGTAAACTATTGTTAGGTTTTCTTCTTCAGATCTGGTGTCTAATCCTTTTGAAAATAGGTGTTTATATTTCGCTATAACCCAATAAACATGTACTAGTTACTTAAGTGTTAAGGAGCTCATTTCAAGTTTAAATTCAATCTTAAATAAAAGAAAGATAGTCCCTACAAACATGTCATTTATAACCTTATAGTTGTAACCATATTAAATAATAGGAAAGGTGGTGAAGCTAGAACTAAATATTCTACTTTTAAACCCCTTAACACTTCCTTGTATTTTCTAATCAAAGTAAAGGACTTAGCTTATAAAAATATTGCTAAGAATAGCAAGTTTAGTAAAACTCATAAATTCATGTAATGTAGAGGATAAAATATCAAACTTAATCCCAAAAGTTCATTAAAGTATTAAAAAAATATGAACATTGAAAACATAGCAAAACTATTTAGTTTTAGTGACAAAAGTGGACCTTTGGTTTCTAAATGGTTCAAAACTTTTTCTAAGAAATTGGATAGCATTTCCCTTTTATTTGTAACACTCTTCAAAGCTTAAAATTCATCAAAATAACCTACAAACAAAAACAAAAATCTAGGGTATTCAAAAGACCACAAATTGACCCCAAATTCTTTAAAATTCACATAATTCCAAAACTTTTCATTCCAACAACCAAATCCCTTTTTATTAGATTATTTTTCTATTATTCCTAACCTTGAATAGCATTAAAATTATGCTCATATCATGTCCCAAAGTTTGGTTATGCAACCAAAGAAAGAAACCTTAAAATAGTTCAACAATTCTCACTTTAGTGAAGCAACTTGGACTCTTCACCTCCAATTTCACTTTTCCTACTTCAAAAGGATGGAACCAAGGCTTACGTTCTTGCTAACCACTTAAAATAAATTCGAGAATTGTCCAAAAGAATTCGATTGTAGGTTTATCCCCTACCTTGAAAGATTGAAAGTCAAAGCCATAAAATCAGGCTTATCTTGACTAGTTTCGGTTTCTCTCTCTTATCACCACTCAAACCTTGACTAAGACACTTGGAGATGGCTTATCTTCTTGAACCCTAGCTAGAAATGGAGCATTTCTCTATAGAAGGGGATTTAGGAGAAAGCGAGCTAAAATGAGCTCACTCACTTTCTTAGTTCCTTTTAAAGTACCGCACACACCCCCCTTAAGTTACTTAACAATTAAGTACTCTCTTATTTGCTTGACTAGCGTCCCTCTTTTGTAGCTTACACATCAGCCCTTTAGTGTCTAAAACAATTATACACAACCCTAATTAAAGCTAAACCATATCCACTTATTTAGCTTATTAACTTAGTTGTACTCGCTCATACCGAATTTTTGATACACTAAAAATACTAGTTTCTAAACTTTGATAGTTTTTTCACCAAAACTAAACCAAAATTTCTACATCTCTTCCAAATACACTCAAACATTGGATATCATGATTCTTTACTCAATTCCCAACTTGTTGAAACCCTAATTGAGTTTGTAAACTTGAATATCAAAAAGGTCATTTATTTAGGGTTTTAAGGTAAACTTACCACTAAAATACATATCATCCTCTTATAAGAGGCCTTGTATTATTCTTAATAACATTCCACAAGATTTCCTCTTTTCATAAGGTCTCCTTTAATCATTATTCCAAACACATACATGACTTTACTTCACATAAAATAGCATTTTCAGCATAAATAGCCTTAAAACCATCATTGAACTCCTAATATTAACTCATCCTTTATAATTGTATATCAAACACTATTAGAATTCACTTGTTTATTTTTTTTCTAACCTGGATCCATCTTTAGGAAATCTTAAGTCATTTAGCTATACATTTAAATGAAATTATATAAAACATACTTTTGAAAATGATATGCGTTATTAATATAATCAAACACGTCTCAAATTATTATGAAACATCATATAATGCAATTAATGTCATGAAATCATGTAACGCATTGGCCAACAAGTAAGTGAGAATACCGAGCGTTATAACTCTCCCCTCCTTGTGAAATTTCTTCCCCAAAATTTACTTATGAAACAAGTGTGGATACTTTAATCTCACGTCATTTTCCAATTCCCATGTAGTTTCTTCAATTGAATGGCTCTTCCATAATACTTTAACTAATGGAATTTTTTTTTTTGTTTTTGAGTACTTTCTCTATCCTATCTAAAATTTTCACCAGTTGTTCTTCATAAGCCAAATCTTCTTGTAACTCAACATCTTCTTGTTTCAGCATATGTGAAGGATTAGAAACATACTTTCTCAGCATTTACACATGAAAAATGTTTCGTACTCTTGCAAACGATGGTGGCAAGGCTAATCGATAAGCCACTTTTCCAACTTTCTCCATAATGTCATAAGGACCAATGTATCTTGAACTCAATTTTTCCTTTTTACCAAATCTCTCTTTAGAAAAACTTTATCTCTCACTTCAAACTCAACATTCCTTCTCTTAGAATCCGCATAGCTCTTTTGTCTTCTTTGAGCTGTTAACATTCTCTTGCCTTCACATAAAATGGCATTTTCAGCATGATAGCCTTAAATCCATCATTGAACTCTTAATTTTAACTCATCCATTATAATTGTATATCAAGTACTATTAGAATTCGGTTTTCTATTTATTTCTAAACTGGATCCATCTTTAGGAAATCCTAATTCATTTGGCTATACATTCAAATGAAATTGTATGAAACATACTTTTGAAAATGATATAGATAATCAATATAATCAAACACATCTCAAATGATTATGAAACATCATATAATGCAATTAATGTCATGAAATCATGCAATGCATTGGCCAACAAGTACGTGAGAATATTGGGCATCAACCATTTGTCTTCGATCACACTCAATCATATAGTATATCTCATTACTTGTTAGAGTCTTACTTAGAGCGGTGTAAAAAGTTTTCAACTCAAAAAAAAGTTAAAAGAAAATTCTATAACAAAAAAAAGAGTCTTAGTTTCTTAGAAACCATTATGGATTCCTTATGCCAGTCATCTCTAAATTTCAAAAGCATCTATGTGTTTTGTGGTTCTAATCCAGAAAAGGGAATTGACTACTTAAATGCTGCATTCTATTTATGGCAAGCCTCGGCTAAGAAAAAATAAACTTTGTGTATGGAGGGGTAGTCTTAGTTTAATGGGAATTGTCACAGCTGCAGTAGGAGGAGTCTTAGTTATTGATTCTCATTTTTTTGTTCAAGATAATATGTGTGGTAAAACCATAAGAATCGAGAGAATTGTCAAAAATAACCCTGATCGTTTAAAACTTATGGTTCGTCACTCAGATGCATTCATTGTTTTACCAGGAGGTCTAGGAACTCTAGAAGAAATGTTTGTTATAGCTAGTTGGAATCAGTTAGGTATTCCTAATAAACCACTAGGTGCTTAGTATTAATAGTTTCTTTGATGGTCTTTTAAGTTTTCTAGATAATGCTGTGGAATAGAACTTTCTTGTAGAGTTAGGAAGAAAGATTTTTATTTCTACACCTACTGCTGAGGAATTGTTTGAGAAAATATGAATCATCACTCTCGAGGCAGACACTGCAACTTCAAAGCTTAGTAGGAAGCGTAAATGAGATTTAGATCTTTCTCTCTAAACTCTTTAATTTTCAATTGTCTACTGCATGTTTTTGTTTATTTTCCTTTGTATGTTTTGAATAACCACTCTAGTATATATATGTTGTTATTCTTTCTACTTAATCTTGTTAAGTGTTGAGGACAATGTTTAATTTAGGTTGGGGGAGAGGATTTGTGTTAAAATTTTTTCAAATTTATGCCAATTTTTTTTTTCCAAGTTTGAGTCTGTTTTTGTGTGTTTAAAACAGGACTTGTTCCAAAGCCAAACATATTTAAAAAGAAAAGAAAGAAAAACCCAAAAAAAATGAAAAATTACAAAAAAGAAAAAAATTGTCTGTTGTGTGTAAAACTATAAGGATTCTTGTTTTAATGTTGGGATGGTTGAGTGAAGGAGTTACTCTTGAAATTGATCTCAATTTCATCCAAGAATGTCATCTTTCATATATTTTCATTAATGCTGCATACATGCATGTTTAGGATAGCTGAGTTATGGAGCCTTTTGCATTCTTGAGATGTGTCCTAATCATGTTTGTAACACATTTCATTCTGTTGAATTTGTCAGCATTTACATCTTAAAAAAAAAAACTAAAAATTGAGAAATCTTAAAAATAAAAGAATAAAAAAAATTTTAAAACCTAAAAAAAAATGTTTTGTAAATATTTGTTTTCTTTGCTTTTGTTTTTAAAGTGCCTTCTATCCGATGAAGAAACATGGTTATATCATGGCTTATTATAAAATTAAGATATTGTTAAAGCTTATGTTCGTTTCTTGTGTTTGCCTCATATTTAGATTGATTTTCCCAAAATTTAATCACTTAATCGTAATCTTTATCTTATTATACTAATTTAGAGACTGTTTAAGTTAATATAATCTAATTTATTTTTATAAAATCTTATACTTTGTTTGAATCCCTATCAAGGCAAAAGCCTAGATAATATTAAGTTAAGGACACAATACAGGCCATCTTTGAATCGTTTGAGCTTTTCAAGCTTACCTAAATACATTTTATATCCCTAATTACCCCGTTGTGCTTAATGTTCAATTTTCATTGTCACCCACAAATTTTTACCTTAGCCTTTTTAATAATTTCATATCTTTTCTTTTTACCTTTCACTCATAAGGCATATAATTGGTTTAGATGCATTTTTGTTATGCTTATGCAATGGGAGGATAGGAAGGGTTATGAAAGCAAGTCTGTTTATTCTGTACGTCTATAAATTCATGAAAATTTTAAAAAATAAAAAAATAAAAAGATAAAAAATTAAAAATTAAAAAAAAAGCAAAAAAAAAAAAAAAAAGAGAATAAAAAGTGGGTGTCAAATGAAAGTTTACTTCAAGTCTGAGATTGCTATTTGGGGCGTAATTTGATATTTCAATGATTCGAGAATAATTTAAGTGCTTTATAGGTGAATCAAGCTTCAAATTTATCTTTCATCCTACCTTCTTACCCTAGCCTTACATTACAAGGTGAATAAAGTTCTTATGGTCTTTAATTTATTGTTATTCCACATTACTAGAGAGAGGAATGAAAAACAAGCTTGTAAGATTTTGTTAAAATAAATTTTCTTATATTAACATGAATTTATCTGGTTTATATACAATGATTAGTTATAGAATAACACATACATGGGAAAATCTATCTTAAATATGATACACACTCTTGAAATAAAGCATAAACTTGAATAGCATCTACATTTTATTTTAGGCCATGATTTCCCTAACGAAATTCTACAAGGAGTCACAAGCTTTTTAAAAATCAACCATTTCGTTTGTTTTTATCAATTTAATTACTCGAGACTTGCAATAAGCTGGATGGAAAGTATGGTGAGACTATGAAAATATACATTTCTTAAGGTTAAAATCAATCATTTTGTATTAATATTTCTCATTAAATCCCTTCATTATGGCATTTGTGTGATAATTAGTATTTTAGTGTCTTAGTGTAAAAATATGTTTAAAAATGTATTTTTAGTGTTTTTTATATTTAATAATATTTTTAGTAATTTTTAGAATCATCTATGTTTGTTTTATAATTAACTAGTTCGAAAATAATCAAAACAATAAAAAAATAACGTTATGTAATTTTATTTTGAGTTTTGAAATGTTTGTAAATAAGTTTTGAGTCAGCATATATTTCTATAATATTTCTAGTAATTTTTAAAATTAATCCCAAGTTTTAAATAGCATATCTATTAAGGTTTGTTAATTTTAGAAGTTTTCATCTATTTTTAGTAATTTTTGTGTGCTTTATTGTAAAATAAATGTTTTTAATTATTGTAAAAATTATGTTTGTGAAATAATTAATTTTTGTTTATTTATTTTATTTTATTTTGAAATCTGCAAGAAAAAGTATAAAATGTTGTGAAAAGGGACTTCAAATAATAAATCAAAAATAAAATTAAATAAAAAAGATGACACGTGACGCACTTGTAGCCGCACGATTGAAACCGCCCAGTGCATCTGAGCCGTTCACATGCCCCTTCCCCCTTGTAGAATCGTGTGTGTCTCACCCACGTGCGCGCTCTTTCTTTACCACCAGATAAGCTTACCTTGAGTTGATCGAATGGCCAACAGCGTCCTATATGGTCCAAGCTCCAGTGTGTGATCTCAATCACAGCTCTAGCCAGTGTTTAGCGAATTTGATGGCTAGTCTTTGTCTGTCCCTTATAGGCACTACATCGAATCAACAAGTAAAATCAGCACCTTCTAGATTAATTCAAGAGAAGAAAAAAAGAAAAAAATCAAATAAAATTTGATTTAAAAGAGTGCGTGGTCGGCAAAAATAATTCACAAAATTCCAAAAAATCCCAAAATTGCCATCCTACTCAAATACAACTTTAAAATATCCTACTCAAACACAACTTTAAAATATCCCAATAAAATAGTAAATAAAAAATATGTTAATAGTAATTTTCTCCACCTATAAATACTGCCTTTATGGCTTGTATTCTTCACTCCTTCTCCTTGTGGGAAATTCCTTTCCTCTTGTAAAAATGTAGTCTGAAGTTTAGTTTTAGTTTTTCTTGGTTTTTTGTTTTATGTTTTATTTAAAATACTCCTAGTTTGTGTTGTAAAATAGTTGTGCTTAGTAAAATTATACGTGTTTCCATTTTTAACATGTCTTCTTAAATTTACTTTTTTATGAGGAAAGAGAGGGAATTATGACAAATATTAAGGTAAATATTTTTAGTTTTTCAATGTTTTCTAAGTTGTTATAATGTCAAAATTATTTTTTGAAAACTTATGATTTTCATGTTAACTTAGCTAAAATTCTTACAAAATTAAGTTTTAATTTATCGTAGGCATAGGCTGGCGTGGGTAATGTTTAAGAACACTTTGATTATTCATATATAGGAAATGACATGGTAAATGATTAACTATAAATTTTGTTGGTAATTTTAGTTAGTTAATTTTGAAATCATGCATATTTGTAAAAATGAATTTTTGGTACAATATAGACATGAATTGGCACATTAAGTGCTTAGTAACACTTGATTTATTGTAGACAAAAGATGACATATTATATACATAAATCATTTTAATAAATAATTTTAGAAAAACTAAAACATATTTAAATTAATAGCCAAAATTGAACCTTTAATCCTCGGTGTTGTTTAGAACTGTTGTTTCTTCTAAGTTTATTTGCACTTATTGTTAAAGTTCTATCTTCTAGTTAATTGCACTTATTAAAGTTCTATTTGCCATTCTAATTTAGTCATATTTCTTGTTGTGAAAATTCCAAAAATCACAAAAGAAAAATAAAAAATAGAAAAAGTAAAAAATGTGTTAATATTGTAAATAAAATTAACTTTAATCTTTAAAATTTTCAGCTAAGAATAATATAACTAGTATATTAGACTTTTGCAATACCTTTTTCCTGTGGGATCGACCTTGGATTCACCAAGTATTATTACTTAGACAACATTATCATGAGGTTATATCAGGCTTACACTATTGACCTAAATAGTGATTAATTATTGCAATTATTGCATTAATCCTTGAGTGTGTACCATTCCAATTGAATTCTCCAAGTTTATGTGTATAGCCTTTTCACTCTTTGTTGCTTGCAATTTGATAAGCTTATGAAATCTAAAATTAGCAACAATCACAAATAACACAAACAAGTCTCATAGGTTTGCATTTTGTCGTTCTCCACTAACGTAGACCAAAATTACGCTAAGGATCCTTAGGACTTCAATAAGCTTGTAATGTTTAGCTTAAGTAAAGGGTAGGATGAGATAAAATTTGTGGCTTAAAACATCCTAAGCACATAACTAATCTAGGACCTTGCTACAGCTAACTTCAAACTCCAAGTAGCTCCCCTAAACTTTGTTTCAACTTTCTTTTGTCAACCAATTTATTATTTTCTTTTTTTATTTCTTCTTTTCTCATTTTTTTTCAATTCTTTTTTCTTTCTTTTTTCTTTTTTTTACTACTATGTGCCTAAACTTGTATCTTTGTTTCTTTTTATAAACCAAGGGTGTAACACATTCTTTTTTAACTTTTTTAACTTTTTTTTTTTTAAATATAAGACATAAAACAAAAAGAAAACTTTCTAAACTCCAACCCTCCTCCCATAGCCTAGCATAGTTCAAAAATAATTCCTAGATAGATCAACATACTTAGAATAGGGTAAGGATTAGAAATTATTTAAATGGCCAGGCTAAAAATATGGATAACAGAGAAAAGAAAATTAAGACTCAAAGGGTTATACTAAGGGCAATAATATGTCAAGGTTGGCTCAAAACGACTCAAGCGGTCCAACAAGGGCCTAAGTCATTTCATTAATGAGGTGAGGCTTAGGATTTTGCCTCGAAAGTAAATCAAGCAAATTCTAGGACTTGCGATATCTTAAAAATCACATTTACACATAAACATTCTCCAAAAATGCACACAACTCAAAGATCAAGGCATAGTGCTCAAAGTAAAACAATCATAACCAAAATGAAGCAAACTCAAAAACTAAGCACAAAACTAGACAATATTCACACTTGTCTACAAGTAATATACAATTTTCAACTATAATTTTTATCATTGGTCTGGGAAAAATTACCAAAGAAAACACAAAAATCAATATTTATTCAGAACTTTTTTAAAATTTTAAATTGTTCAAAGAGAAAAAGAAAAGAATAAAACAAAATTTTAATCTCCCCCCAAACTCAATATGCACAATATCCTCAATGTATAAGAAAGCATAAAAATAAGAAAAGTTTAAGAAAACTCCTGTCGTTGATGCTCGTTGATGCTTATGCATGGCTTGATGTCCTTGAAACTCATTTGGTGCCTCCCATGTTACCAATTGCTTTTGGCTCCACCATTTGCCTACAAGAGAAAAAGAGGAAAAAAGAGTAAAAAGTACTTAAAACTAACATTTATTAAAATCAAACAAAACAAAGAAAAGAGTTTAGAAAATTAGGTTGCCTCCCAAAAGTGCTTGATCTATAGTCATCGGCTTGACTATTTGGTGAAGTCTCATCAAAGAACAGCTTCTACCCATAGTAGGTGTCATATAACACCACATATGGGTCTTGTGTTGTGATGTCCTCAAGCTTGGCATGAATTGCAAGAATTCGACATGTCACTCTAACAAGACTTGGCCTCAAATAATTGGCTTGATGGAAGAACTCCAATCTTGGCTCTAGCTTAAAAGGTAGATAATATGATGATGGTGGTGATAATGGCCAAAAAGGACCACTTGGTGGTGTAAATAATAGAACCATTGATGAGCTCAAATCAATGTTTCAAGGTTTCAAATGATGCATTTACTAATTCATTCATCCGTTCAAGGCCTCGAGCAAGAAAATCCTCTATGTTAGGGTCCTTTTCTTGAGTGTAAGTGCCATACCATGGTTCTGCAAAGTTTGAATTTCTCTCCTAACAATTCAAATGCTAATAGCCATATTCCACCATGTCTTCCAACATAAAATAGGCTACGTCTATAGATTATTGGTAAAAAGTGGTGGTACCATCTCCAATTTCAACCCAATATCTTGTTGGAGCACATAAGTCATTAAGGAAGATTTGAAGTTGCCATTCCTTAGAGAAACCATGATAAGGGAACCTACAAAGCAATTCTTTATATCTCCACCAAGAATTATACAAAGGTTTCAAATCTTGTTGAACAAAATTCATGAGCACTTGTCAATCAAACATCTCAAAGTTTCATAATAAAAATAAACAACTAAAGGAAAATTAAAAATAAAAGAGAACAAAATAAGTTAAATAGATTCAAATTAATCCAAGAGTTAATTGGTATCAATATTAACCAAAACTAAATAAAGTAATCCAAGATAACAGCACCAAAAACTTGTTCATTGGAATCCACAAGTACACGAAATTGTATAAGTCATAGAGTATACCAAGAGTATAGATATCATTCCCATGTAGATTGTATTTAATTTTTGTTAACTATTGAAATTGTATTAACCCTAGGATTATTTGAATAATCGATTAAAAATAAAATTAAAGTTAAACTAATTCAACAAAATCTAAATAAACTAAATGAAACTAATGAAATAAAATAAAGTGAAAGAAAATGCTCTAGAGATTCAATAATAAAGTGAAAGAAAACACTCTAGAGATTCAATTTTGCCTAATCATGTCACTAAGCATCCATTAATCACCTTAATTGTGTTGTCTAGTTAAATAAACGCGAAAATCTCCTAAATTCTTCAAAAGGCCTTCCTAGTAGTCATTTGAAAATATCCTATCTTAACAAGTAAAATATATTACTATGTCTACTAGTCCATTAATATTCCTTAGGCTCTAGAATTTCACTAATGGCTTCATATTCATAATGGGTATATTCCTATCTCGCTAAGATTACATTACTCCATGATGGCCTAGAGCATAGATCCTCCTTTTGGTAGTAATTCATAGCTTCCTAATTAGCTAATTGGTGATCAATCAACTAGAAGCATTAACACCACATAGAATAATTATCCAACACAATTTAGACAAACACAATTAATTTGAGTAAATGGAAAATCAAAACAACATAAATTAAGTTAGATAGAAATTCATAGAACACTAAACCAATGCATAAATGAAAAAAAAAGTAAAACTAAAAATAAAAACAAACAAGAGTAACATACAACCATTTTTATTTAAATGGTACTTATATAAAGGTGGCAAAATCAGCCAGCAACAAATGAGTTATAAAAGGAGGAGCATTTATGGTTCCTTCCCCATCCAATACACCTTTAAAAGAACTAACTTTCAAAAATCACCTTTTTCGAATCATAACTAAGCACTCCTTCACTTATTTTAATTTTTATTTAAAGTCTAAAAAATACATGCCTTTTTTTAAACTACAATCGAAATCTTGCTTTAAATCATTAACATTAGTTTGATTATATATGAATAATTAGTATACCAAAACATAACTTGTCTGATTTTTTTTAAATATTACATACTTTTCATTACCATATATATATATATGTATATATCCATATGCATAGCGGAAGCTTTACCATAGCGGCATCCATACCTTGTCAACATAATTGTCCATCCATCATGACTAGCTCCACATTGAAATTATTCTGGTCTCTTGGCTAGATTTCCTATGACATGTACAACTAAGTGAGCTATTGCTTAGTAAGTCCAAATGCAGCTTACAAGATGAACTTTCTAAAAACTTGTATGATCTAATTATGCCCTTTTATGAACTTTTATTATAACTTATACTTAACTTAACTAGGGCCCAAGTGTTTGTACTAAATGCATATAGTGGTTGTCACAACACCGAGAACGAACATTCCTTGAAACTCCTCTTATGTCGGGAGGTTGGTACAACACCTCCTTATATACTTTAGTGTATCATTTACCCTTTTTTAAATAATGCGATCATATGATGCATGAAGCTTAACTAAATAAAAATAAATTCTTTACTGATAAAATGTCTCCAAAAACATATTATAACATTTTACTTCTTAGAGTATACATGTCTAACACATCCACCACTCGATTTGTTTTCAAGGGTGATAAAAAATTTCACAATCATAATCTTTGACCAGCTTAGGCCATCTTCGCTGCCTCATATTAAGCTCAGGAAAAAAATATATTTGAGACTTTGATGTTAGTGAAGATTTTGCATTTTGCCCCATATAAGTAATGACGCCAAATTTTTAATGCGCACTACTATTGCAAGCTCTAAATCATGGGTTGGGTAATTTCTTTCATGATCTTTTAATTGGTGTGATGAATACACGACCACTTTTTCATCCTACAGTAATACCGCTCCCAGACCTATCTTTAAAGCATCACTATACATTACAAACTTTCCCAAATTTAGATAAGGTATGGTTAGCATTGGTGCACTTGTGTGCATGGGAACTTTCTTTGCATTTTGTAGTCCATTTGTATCTTTTCCCTTTTTGAGTGATGGCTGTGAGTGGTGCTGTATGTCTAGAGAATCTTTCAACAAAACTCAATAGTAGCCTGCTAACTTGAGAAAACTTTTGATCTTTGTAATACTCTATGCTCCTGGCCACTTATTCATGGCTTCTACCATAGTGGGATCAACTAAAACGCGATCTTATGACACTATATGTCCTAAGAAATGGGCCTTTTCTAGCCAAAATTCACACTTTGTGAATTTGACAAACAACTGATGCTACTTTAGCAGCTAAAGTGCTATTCTCAAATGCTTTCCATGCTTTTTTGGAGTCCTTGAATAAATCAAGATATTGTATATGAAAACAATGATTAATTTGTCCAAATAATCCTTAAAGACTCGATTCATGAAGTCCATAAATATTGTTGGAGTGTTAGTCCACCTAAACGGCATTATGCAAAATTTGTAGTGTCTGTAACGTGTTTGGAACGTTGTTTTTGGAATGTCTCCCTCCTTAACTTGAAGTTGATGATATCCATAGCATTAATCAATCTTTAAAATTATGGCCGTTCCTTTTAGTTGATCAAACAGATCATCGATTCTTGGAAGAGAATACTTGCTTTTTAATCTTAACTTTATTCAGGTCAAAGTTCCATCTTTCTTTTTGATGAATAAAATGGGTGCTCCCCAAGATGAGTAACCTGGTAGTATGAATCCCTTGTCCAAAAGTTCTTATAGCTAGGTTTGAAGCTTCTTGAGTTTAGTTGGTGCCACGTAGTAGAGCGCTTTTGAGAGTGGTGCAGTACTGGGCATTAAACCTATTTCAAATGAGATTTCTCATAACGGAGGCAATCCAAGCAACTTATCTGGGAATACATCGATGAATTCGTTTACGACTGGAATACCCTCTGATCCTAACATAGCTTTCTAATCTTTGCTTACTATATTCACTAGATAACCCATACACCTATGGTCTAATAGTTTCTTTGCTTTCTAAGCAGATATTAGTGCTTTTGGTGTTTTTTGGGTTCTTTCAGTATAGACAAACTTTTGATCCCTGGCAGGTCAAAAAGTGACCTTATGATTCCAACAATTGATTTTGGCATTGTATTTTCTTTGGATTACATCATAGTCTTGTATATCGATTATTATTAAATTGATAAACAATTCTTTATTGCAAATGATGATTGGTACATGACGTAACTAATAACCAAAATTCAACACTTCACCAAAAGGGAATGCGGTTCTAAAAGTTTGTTCTATCCTATCACCTTTATATCCCATGCATTTTGCAAACTTAAGTAATGCAAATGAATGTGTGGCTCTAGAATTAAATAAAACATAAGCATCAGTTTTAGCTATAGAGAGCTGAGCTGTAACCACCATAGAGCTTCCTACATCAGCTTCATTTTTAGTATTGGTATAGATTCGTGCATTGGGTTTTGGTGCCCCTAGTTGCCCCTAACCAATGCTAGGTCCTTCAATCTGAGACTAAACTATGTGAAGTTGAGGTCCTTAAGGTCTTTGTTGACTTTGATGGAATTGGGTCTAATTGAATCAATTTTGGTTAGATTGGTACTAAGGGTTGTAAAAACAATTCTTGGCATAATGCCCCTCCTTGCTACAAATGAAATAGTTATTGGTATAGTCATGCACTCACCCCCCCATGTCTTTTACGACATTGACTATGCTGTTTGCTATTTCCCCCATCATTTATTTTCTTCTAAGGTTGATTTCTCTGATTGGCTTAACCACCAAAATTCCATTTTCTCCTTTTATTGTCATTAACATTACCATGGTTGTGACCAACTTGATTATTTTGATTCTGAGTCAGCCCCATGTTACTTCCTTGTCCTTTAGATTGACGGACTAGGCTTTGCTTAGCCAAAGCTCTTTCTTCCCTTTATGCCTTAAAAATCTTAGCTCTTTCAACTTTGTCATGTATGATTTTGAACTTAGTTTAAGTCGTTCACTCAATATAGTTCTCAACATGCTTCGATGCTTGACCTTTGCTATTCATAATTAATGTGATTTTCATGCAGAACATTGTCATCAGCCTCCTTATTCCTATCCTTATCAATGGGTACTAGCTTTGGGCAAAGACGTGCCAACTGATTAAAATTTTTCATAGCATCATTGATAGATAGGTTGCCTTGTTGAAATTGTTAAATTCTTCTTACTGAGCGGCCATAGCATCCACGTTGAAATAAGTTTCCTTAAATTCTTCCACAAAATCAACCTAAGTCATTTCTTCCACATTCACTACTACAAACTACAGATTTCACGACGATTTAAAATCATTGTAGAAAAATTTCACGATGATAAAAAAACCGTCATGAAAACTTCAGTCGTGGTACAAAATGGAGTTTTCATGATGGTTTTTTACCGTCGTAGAATAGCAAAATTGGCGAGAAGGGAGGGTTGTGGGAGTGCAACTTTCACGAAGGTTTCTAAAAAAACCACCATGAAAGCTTGAGCTTCCACGATGGTTTTTATAAAAACCATCATGGAGGCCTGATCTTCCATGACTATTTTTCTCAAAAAGGTCGTTGAAGCATGACTTTCCATGACATTTTCCTATAAAACTATCGTGAAAGCTTATGCTTCCATGATGGTTTTTTTAGAAATCGTCGTGGAAAATTGGTATTGTAAAAAAAGATTTTCCAAAAATTTTTAATTTCTCACGAGATGGCCAGTCCCATGTGTTATCTATTACAACAAGGTCCTGATTGCATGCAAAAATTGATACGATGAACTTTAAGTTTTAAACCATTCTTTCTCATGCAATGAACTTTTTTCATCAATGTAGCCCTTCACTCAAAGTCTACTTTTGGATCAAATTTGGTTTGTCTTCATGGCTTACTATGTTGGTTTCCCTTGCTATATTACGATGAAGATGGAGTGTACTCTTCGTACTTGTCCTCATACTGGACACTATCGACCTCGCGAGACATTGTACCTATGCAAAGTAAGTAAAAACTAACACACACATAGTAATATTAAATGACTATCTTATAGTCAAATATTGACATATTCTAAATTGATATATTACACAATTACATATTAAAAATCACGTACTATAAGTTGACATATTATACATATTCACATAATTTCATATATTCACATATTACACATATCCACATCTTCACCAGTTTACAATTTCAATTACACAATTTCACATATTCATATAATTTCACATATTTCACATATTCACAAGTTTACAATTTCAACTATATAATTTCACATATTCATAAGTTTGCAATTTCACGAACACAATTTCACATATTTCACATATTCACATACTTACAGGGTTACAATTTCAATTACACAATTTCATATGTTCACATATTTCACATATTCACAAGTTTATAATTTCACAAACACAATCTCACGTATTTCACATATTCACATCTACACAAGTTTATAATTTCAATTACATAATTTCACATATTCATATAATTGCGCATATTACACATATTCACATAATTTCACATATTACACATATTCACAATTTTACAATTTCAATTACACAATTTCACATATTCACAAAACAAATAAAGCTTGTGGGGGCGGGGTGGAGGGTGGGTGGGGCGAAGTGGGCAAGGGGGGGCAATGGTGGGGTGGGGTGGGGGGTGGGTGGGGCAATGGGGGTGAGGGTAGGGAGGGGTTGGGGCTGGCTGGGGCAAGTGTGGAGGGGTGGGTAGGGTGGGTGGGGCTAGGGGGCGAGGGTAGGTCGAGGTGGGTGGGACGAGGGTGGATGAGGCATGGGGGGCGAGGGTGGGGTGG